>CAUYQV010165447.1:0-23253 GCA_963574575.1 Galagoides demidoff | reverse complement strand
GCTGAGGCAAGAGAATTGCTTAAGCCCAGGAGTTGGAGGTTGCTGTGAGCTGTGATGCCTACCAAGGACCAAGGTGACATAGTGAGACACTGTCTCAAAAAAAGAATCTACAGCAGTGGTTCTCAACCTTCCTAAAGTCTCCTAATGCTGCAACCCTTCAATACAGTTGCTCATGTTGTGGTGACCCCCAACCAGAAAATTACTTTTGTTGTTACTTCGTAACTGTAATTTTGCTACTGGTATGAATCATAACGTAAATATCTGATATGCAGGATGTATTTTCATTGTTACAAAGGGGTCGTGACCCACAGGTTGAGAACCGCTGATCTACAGGGATTTGAGAAAAGCAAATGGGCTCTGGACAAAGTGATTTCTTCTGTGCTTATGGGTCCCCACAACAAAGGCAGAAGCAGCCCTAGCAAAGCTCCAGTTTCTTTCGCAAGAGACTTAGACTTAGGCCCTGACAGTGGAAAACAGAGTCACTAGCTGAGTTTAGGCCAGAAATCACAGGAGAAAATGGAGTCGAAAGCCATGAGAGAGACCAGTTATGATTAAGAAAGGAATTGCATCTGGGAGGAGAGATGGAGACAAGCTAAGGGGGAGGAGGACACGGAGCAGGCCTGCTCTGAGTCCAGTGGCATTTGTCCTCAACAGAGACATAGAGGGAAAGGCTGTATGATGTTGGAGTAAGACAGGAGCAATGCAACCACAGACAGAAGTGCCAGGATTGGCAGCAGCCACAAGCCAGGAGTAGGTACAAAAAGGAGTCTCCCCCCAAAAGAAAGTTAACGTTCTAGTATTATTAAGAAATGTTAAGATTTTTAAAATATAATTTCAAAAGTCATACATTAGAAATGGGGAGGCACATTTGACCCCCTGCATCTAGTATATCTTTTTCTATTTCTTTATTTCCAGCCTTCCGGGTATTTGTTCTAAGTATACCTTTTAATCAGAAGACAGTTGAATTTTGCTGATTTTTTTTAAACTTAATATCAGGCCTATCTTTTAAGAGATTAATCTGGCCCAATCAAATTTGTGGTGATCATTAATTTCTTAGGACTTGTTCCTGACCTCTTATTTTGTATTTTCTATTTCACATGCCTTTTCAGTTTCTTGCTAAATTGATCACACTTTAATTCAATTTCTTGAGAAATTTTTTCTTTTGAGACAGTGTCAGTTTGTCACCCTGGGTAGAGTGCTGTGGCGTAATAGCTCACAGCAACCTCAAACTCTTGGCCTCAAGAAATTCTCTTGCTTCCTGAGTACCTGGCACTACAGGTGCCCACCACAGCACCCAGCTATTTTTAGAGGTGAGGTCTCACTCTTGCTCAGACTGGTCTTGAACTCCTGAGCTCAAGCAATCCAGCTGCCTCGGCCTCCTAGAGTGCTAGGATTACAGGGATGTGCTACCGTGCTCGGCTAAGAAAATTTTTGTAATTAATTTATTTTTCCATTTGTAGAAGAGCTCCTCACCCAGGGAGTGTGTTATACACCCTCACAATGTGCATATTAGGTGAGATCCTACCTCATGCCCTCCCTCCTTCTGCCAAGTCCTCCCCCTCCTCCCTCACGATTCCCTCAACCCCTGCATGGACTGTATTAGTGTTTTATTGTTCTTATGAACATGTAATTGTTTATACACTGATTTCATATTAGTATGGAGTACACTGCATATTTATTTTTCCATTCTTGTGACACTTTACTATGAAGACTGTATTTCAACTCTATCTAGTTAATGTAAAAGATGTAAAGTCTCCATCTTTTTAATGGCTGGATAATATTCCATAGTATACAGACAGACACCACATACATATATCATATTCCATTTGCCAGCTGATGGGCATTTAGATTGCTTCCACAATTTGAATTATGAATTGAGCCATAATAAACATTCTAGTGCAAATGTCTTTGTGGTAAAATGATCTTTGTTCTTCTGGGTAGATAATCTAGTAATGGATTACAGGGTCAAACAGAAGTTCTACTTTTAGATCTTTGAGGATTCTCCATACTTCTCTCCAAAAAGGCTGTATTAGATTGCAATCCCACCAGCAGTGTAGACGTGTTCCCTTCTCTCCACATCCATGCTAACATCTGGTGTTTTGGGACTTTGTGATGTGGGCTAATCTTGCTGGGGTTAGGTGCTATCTTAGAGTGGTTTTGATTTGCATTTCTCTGATGATTAAAGATGATGAGCATTTTTCATGTGTTTGTTGGCCATTTGTCTGTCATCCTGGAAGAAGTTTCTGTTCAAATCTCTTGCTCACTTATAGACAGGGTTGTTCATACTTCTCTTATTGTTTGAGTTCTCTGTAGATTCTAGTTATCAGGCCTTTGTCAGATTCGTAACATGTAGAAATCTTCTCCCATTCAGAAGGCTGTTTGCTTTGTTTGTGACACACTTAGCTGTGCAAAAGCTTTTTAGCTTCATCAAATCCTAATAAGGATCAAATCCTTATTTTTGGTGTTGCTGCAATTGCTGTGGGGGGCAGGGGAAGTCTTCCTCAAAGTTTTTTCCCAGGCCAGTATTTTCAAGTGTTTTCCCCACACTCTCTTCAAGAACTTGTATTGCTTTGTGTCTTAAATTTAAGTCTTTTATCCAATAAGAATCAATTTTTGTCAATGGTGAGAGGTATGGGTCCAGTTTCAGAAGGAAGTTTCTACATGTGGATAAACAGTTCTCCCAACACCATTTGTTAAATAAGGATTCTCTTCCCCATTGCATTTTTTTTGTTAGGCTTATCAAAGATTAAATGACAATATGTGGCTGCATTCATCTCTACATTCTCTATCCTATTCCATAGATCTACATCTCTATTTTTGTGCCAGTATCATGGTGTTTTGACCTGTATAGCCTTGTAATATAACCTGAAATATTTTTATTTCTAATAAATATATTTGGTATTTGGGGTTTTTTTCTGGTTCCATATGAATCAAAGTACTATTTTTTCAAGATCTTTAAAATATGACACTGGTACTTTGATGGGGATTGCATTAAATCTGTAGATTGCTTTGGGTAGTATGGACATTGTAACAATGTTGATTCTTCCCAGCCATGAGCATGGCATGTTCTTCCATTTGTTGACATCTTCTGCTATTTTCTTTCTCAAAGTTTCATAATTCTCTTTATAAAGATCTTTCATGTCTTTTATTAGATATAGCCCCAGGTTTTTCATCATCTTTGGTGCTATTATAAAGAAATATAGTTTTTGATTTTTTTCTTGGCTTGACGATTATTGGTATATATGAAGCCTACTGATATGTGGGTATTGATTTTGTATCCTGAGATGCTGCTATATGTTGTCAAAAAATTATAAATCCTATTTTATTCCTATCTTTGATCATTACTCTTAAATTTTAACAAATATTTGGCTGGCTGGGCATGGTGGCTCATGCCTGTAACCCTAGCACTCTGGGAGGCTAAGACAGGACAATCCCTTGAGCTCAGGAGTTTGAGACTAACCTGAGGAACAGCAAGACTTTGTCTCTACTAAAAATAGAAAAATTAGCTGGGCATTATGGCAGGTGCCTGTAGTCCCAGCTACTCTGTAGGCTAAGGAAAGAAGATAGCTTGAATGCAGGAATCTGAGGTCGCCATGAGCTAGGATGACATCACAGCACTCTAGCCTAGGCAACAGAGGGAGACTCTATTAGCCAATATTTAAACTTATATATTTTCTATGAACATCTAGAAAACCTTCTTTTCCTCTCTGCTACTTACATATTGAGATAAACTGGGACTTAAAATTTATTTTTAAGTTTTTTAAAGTTTTTCTAGAGAGGGGTCTCATATCTCATATTGCCCAGGCTGGCCTCAAGCTCCTGGGCTCAAGTAACCCTTCTACTTCTGCCTTCTTAGGAGCTCAGAATATGGGTACAGTTTGCTACATCCAACTAAAAAAAAAAAAAAAAAAATTAAACTATCAATTTCTTATTTATTTAGCGACAGAGTCTCACTATGTCGCCCTCAGTAGAATGCTGTGGCATCACAGCTCACAGCAACCTCTAACTCTTGGGCTTAAGCGATTCTCTTGCCTCAGCCTCCCAAGTAGCTGAGACTACAGATGCCCACCACATACCCAGCTATTTTTGGGTTGCAGTTGTCATTGTTGTTCGGCAGGCCTGGGCTGGGTTCGAACCTGCCAGCTCCAGTGTACGTGGCTGGAGCCCTAGATGCTGAACCACAGGCGTGGAGCCTCAATTTCTCATTTAGATTTAATAAGTTTTGCTGGTTTCTTTACATGTCTTTCCTTTTTCATTGTGAGGATTCATTTCTTATCTGGGGGTGCAATATTCCAATCTCTCAGATCAGAGAAAAGTCTTGGTGGTTAACTTTTTGAGTCCTTGCACAGATGAACATGTCTTTACTGACCATCTCTTGTGAATGATATACTAGATATTCAGAATTCTGAATTTTAAATTATTTTTCCTCAGACCTTAGAGAACACCATTTCCCTACTGCCTTTGATCCAGTGGTCCCTAACAACAAGTTCACTGTGATTCTCATTTCTTCTTAGCTAATCTAGCTTTCCTTCCTGGAAAATTTAATGAATTTCTCCTTATCCACAAGTTTTATGACATTTTATTTAATGCATCTATGTACAGATTTTTTTTCTTTTAACAGGTTCTTGCTCTGTCACCCAAGCTAAAGTGCAGTGATGTCATCACAGCTCACCACAACCTCAAACTCTTGGGTTCAAATGATACTTCTGGGTTCAAGTGATTCTTCTACCTCAGCCTTCTGAGTACCTCAGATTATCGGCACAACCTACCAGGCCCAAATAAGTTTTTTTTTTTTTTTTAAGACAAAGCCCCAAGTTATCCCCCTGGGTGGAGTGCTGTGGCATCACAACTCACAGCAACCTCCAACTCCTGGGCTCAAGTGAGTCTCCTGCCTCAGCCTCCCAAGTAGCTGGGACTACAGGCGCCCACCACAACACCTGGCTATTTTTTTTTTGTTTGCAGCCATCATTGTTGTTTGGCGGGCCCAGGCTGGATTCGAACCCACCACCTTAGGTGTATGTGGCTGGCGCCTTAACCACTTGAGCCACAGGCGCCGAGCCCCAGATAAGTTTTCTTTCTTTCTCTGTTTTTTTTTCTTTTTAGTGATGGGGTCTTACTCCTGCTCAGTATAATCTTGAACTCCTGGCCTCAAGCATCCTCCCACCTTGGCCTCCTAAAGTGTTAGGATTACAGGCATGGGCCATGACATCTAGACATAGTCCTTAAAAAATTTATTCTGTTTCTCTCTCTTTTTTTTTTTTTAAAGACTGAGTCTTACTTGGTCACTCTTGGTAGAGTGCAGTGCTGTCTTAGCTCACAGCAACCTCAAACTCTTGGGTTCAAGTGATCCTCTTGCCTCATCCTCCCAAGTAGCTAGGATTACAGGTGCCTACCACAAACACCCAGCTATTTTTTCGAGATAGGGTCTCTCTCTGGCTCAGACTGGTCTGGAACCTGTGAGGTCAGGCAATCCATCCACCTGCCTCAGCCTTCCAAGTGCTGGGATTACAGGTGTGAGCCACCGCACCTGGCCTCTTTTTGTCATGGTAGGAATTTTGAATCTGAGAATTTTACTTTAGTCTGGTTCTAAACTATTCTAAAATTTCCTTGAAATATTTCCTCTCCTCCATTTTCCATTCTCTCCTTCTGAGACTTTTATTTTTTTGAGACAGAGTCTCACTTTGTTGCCCCTGGCAGAGTGCTGTCGCATCAGGGCTCACAGCAATCTCAGACTCTAGGACTCAAGCAATTCTCTTGCCTCAGCCTCCCAAGTAGCTGGGATTACAGGCACCAGCCACAACACCCACAAGGTCTCACTCTAACTCAGGCTGGTCTCCAACTCATGAGCTTAGGCGATCCACCTGCCTTGGCTTCCCAGAGTGCTAGGATTACAGGCATGAGCCACCACACCCAATCTTCTGGGACTTCTATCAGACAAAATTTGGGCTGCTGGTCCCACCTTCCGTATCTCATTGTCGTGCTGCACAAAACCATATCAAAATTCTTGCACTCTCTTCAGCTATGTCTTTTCTCTGGTACAGCCCAGTGATCCAAGTAATTATGTGACACTCCTATATTGCATTTCCAAAATTCTTTTCTTTTTTTGGAGACAGAGTCTTAAGCTGTCACCCTGAGTTGAGTGTCATAGTATCATCACAGCTCACAGCAACTTCCAACTCTTGGGCTCAAGTGATCCTTTTGCCTCAGTTTTTGTATTTTTAGTAGAAACAGCCTTGCTCAGGCTGGTCTCAAACTTGTGAACTCAAGCAATCCACCTGGGTTGGCCTCTCAGCGTGTGAGGATTACAGGCATGAGTCACTGCACTCAGCCCTCATTTCTAAAATTCTTTTTCACAGCCCTGTTTTTTGTATCATGGATAAAATACATTCTATCATAACCCTATGATGATATTTATAACACAGACAAATATCCTACTTTTTTTTTTTAGAGACAGAGTCTCATTCTGTCGTCCTCAGTAGAGTGCGGTGATGTCACAGCTCACAGCAACCTCCAGCTCTTAGGCTTAGGCGATTCTCTTGCCTCAGCCTCCCAAGTAGCTGGGACTACAGGTGCCCACCACAGTGCCCAGCTATAAATATCCTACTTTTAAAAGTTCCCTTCTTTTGTTTCTTTTTTGTGTATTTCCTCCAGCATTACCTCTGCTTGCCAAGGTTCATGTCTTTTTCACGGTGTTAAGTTTCCTCCAATGTTTCATGGTACTTGGCAGGGTGCTCCTCTGTGTATTTAAGGGTCACTGTTAGCCCAACAAAATGAGGCCTGCCTCTGGTTTTTACCAAAGCTACCTCCCATAATGTGGCAGAGAAAGTTAGGTAGCCAGGTGCAGGGTGACAACAACTGGTCTTTTGGAAGTGGGTTTTTCTCCTTCTTGGTGCTGCCAGTCACCTAGGATGGACTAAGTGCTTCCTCTTGTTTTTTGCACCTAGGGTTATACCCATTGCTTTGCCCAAGTTCAGCCTCCCCATCAGTCTAGATGTCCCTAATAAAGTCTTATTCTCTGAACCTGCCTCCTCTAACGTTGCTGAGCCGTGAAGCAGCTCTCTTTTCCTCTAGCATTCTTTCTTACTTGTGTTTTGGGCATTGTTTCCTTCTTTAATTGATTCCAGTTATTATATTTTCCTTCTTTTAGGGATTCCTCAATTTCAACTCCCTTAAGTGAACTTCTTTTTTGTTTGTTTGTTTAACAGGCCCTGGCCAGGTTCAAACCCAGTGCATGGGGCTGGCCCTCTGACTATTGAGCTATGGGCACCCAGTCTCCCTTAAGTGAACTACTTATAATATAGATTTTTTTTTTATTTAAGACACTTCTGGGAAAGTGGAAATAAAAGGGAGAGGCTGTAGAATGTTTTCAGCTTCCTTGATCTAATCAAAGCTTTCCTCTTAATTATTTACAAACTCAAGTGATACTTCTATAATTTAACGTACCGGAACAAATCAAAGCTCTTTGCTTAAAATGTTATCACTTTGAAACTTAAAAAATTTCCTCCTAGGCTCGGCACCCATAGCTCAGTGGTTAGGACACTGGCCATATCCGCCAAGGCTGGTGGGTTCAAACCCAGCCTGGGCCTGCTAAACAACAATGACAACTGTAATTAAAAAAAAAAAAAAGCCTAGTATTGTGGTAGGTGCCTGTAGTCCCAGCTACTTGGGAGGCTAAGGCAAGAGAATCGTTTAAGCCCAAGAGTTGGAGGTTGCTGTGAGCTGTGACACCACAGCATTCTACCTAGGGCAACACACTGAGACTCTGTCTCAAGAAAAAAAAAAAATCCTCCTAGCCTAAAATAATTTATTTACTTTAACAATACCATCATGTTTCACAAAGTTACATGGTTTGAGGGGGTAGATATAACTTTGAATTACATCTGAAGCATGTGAGATCATCCAACACAATTATGAATTCAATGTTTGTATCCTCCCAAAATTCATATGTTGAAGCCCAACCCCTGATGTGACAGTATTTGAAAGATGGCACCTCTCTGAAGAAATTAGGGTTATATGAAGTTATGTGAGGGGCTGGTCTAATGAGATTTGTGTTCTTCTAAGAATACTCTACCGTAGTGATTTTCTTTTTTCTTTCTTTCTTTTTTTTTTTTTTTTGAGACAGAATTTCACTTTGTCACCCTCGGTAGAGTGCTGAGGTGTCACAGCTCACAGCAACCTCTAATTCTTGGGTTTAAGTGATTCTCTTGCCTCAGCCTCCCAAGTAGTTGGGACTACAGGTGCCCTCCACAATGTCTGGCTATTTTTTAGAGACAGGTCTCAACCTTGCTCAGGCTGGTCTTGAACTCCTGAGCTCAAGCAATCCACCCACCTCAGCCTCCCAAGTGCTGGGATTACAGGCGTGAGCCACCTTGCACAGCTGTTAGAGCAGTGATTTTCAGCATGGCACACTGGTGTGCTTGAGAGGATCTTAGGTATGCCTCAAAAAATTTTAAAGATAAGTTTTCAAAAGAAGTTCAAAGCACAGTAAGTGTATTCTTTTTTAACTCTTTTTGAACAATGTCATTTAAGTGTGTGGCAAAAGATTAACTATAGGTTCAAGTGTGCTGTGCAATAAAAAAGGTTGAAAAACACTGCTCCAGAGCAAGCAAGCTCCCCCAGTCCCCACCATGTGAGGGCACAGGAAGAAGGCAGCTACCTGCAAGCCAGGAAAAAGTCCCTCAGTAGGACCCAACTCTGCTGGGATCCTGTCTTGGACTTCTAGCCTCCAGAACTATGAGAAAATAATAAATTTATGATATCGTTTAAGCCAACAGTACTTTGTTATGGCAGCCCTAGCAGACTAAGCAAATGCTATGTCCAACTCTACAAAACTAAGGAATTTTGATAATTTTTCCCAGTAAAAGGCCACATGCAGACTAAATGTGCCATCTGCTTTTATCAAGCAACATATTTACAAATTAATTGCCAAAAAGAACCTGTAATATAAAAAATCTTTAAGGTGAAGAGGAATGAAAAATGAAGCCTCCTGAGCAATCTGCCACAGCCCAGGCAAAGGAGACTGAACATCTACCTCAACCCTGCTCACAGCAACAGTTACAGGTGTTGAGTCCTGGAACTGAGTTCCTTGCTCAGGATGGTGGTAAGTTCCTTAGTTGCTCTGTGTCTCATTCCCTAACTATATAAAACAGGAATAAAAATGAAGGCCCTGGCCTGGGTGTGCCACAGCTTTGTAATCCTAGCACTTGGGAGGCCAAGGCGGGTGGACTGCCTGAGCTCACAACTTTGAGACCAGCCTGAGCCAGAGCAAGACCTCGTCTCTAAAAATAGTTGGGAGTTGTGGTGGGCACCTGTAGTCCTAGCTACTTGGGAGGCTGAGGCAAGAGAATAATTTAAGGCCAGGAGTTTGAGGAGGCTGTGAGCTATGACACCACAGCCCTCTACAAAGGGTGCCAAAGTGAGACTCTGTCTCAAAAAAAAAAAAAAAGAAAGAAAGAAAGAAAAAAAGAAAAAGTAAAAAAAGAAAATGAAAGCTCCTACCTTATAAGGGTTTAGTATGTATATAAGGAATAAAGTGCTTCCTTCTCATGGTTCTTGGCAAACAATAAGTTCTTAATGTTGGCCCTTATTACTGTTAAGTCTGACACACAGTACATATAAAATAAGATAGGCAAGAACCTGACAGAGAGGACTTCCCAAGAATTAGAATAAGTTCATGATCACAATTAAAACCTGATGCACACAGTGGTAGCATCACTTAAAAAAAATAAATAGTTGATTATATTTCATGAGATTAGAATTTATCTATGAACTTATTAGTGTTCTTATGCTGCACCTGGGTCCCTTTAAAACACAAGGTCTAGTTTTGAAAACCTCTACTCTTGTAAAGCATCCTGAGATGTTTCCAGTGGTTATTAAATCTACTAATAATTCAATTCTATAGACTCAACTCCTAAAAAAAACCCTGTAACTAACCCTAAATATCAATTCATTACCAAAGTCAGAAAACTGACTTTCCATTTCATTCCATTTTGGAGTTGATTTATGCACCACAGGCAGAGAGTTAGGAAGCAACAGGAAAATTTTCACAGTGGCTGGAGTGTCCAAATTAAACAAAAACCCTCTTCCAGCTGCAGATGTGCTGTACGTTAAGAGAATACAAATATGCAAACTATGAACAGGGAATAATGACACATTTCTTTAAATATTTTTAACTGTACTTGCACTTATAAATCTAAGTTTACAGATCTTAAACCTTGTATAGTGTAACTCTTATAATCAATAAACATTTATTGAATGAATAATTAACTAATTAGCAAAGAGGCTCAATGTAAGAAAAAAAAGGAAAAAATTTCAGAAGTGAACACTCTTAAAAGACCACAAAGAATGAAGTAAACCTGCTCTGCAGGTGGAAGACCTAGAATGGACACGTCGTTCCTCTCCTAGGCCCTAAAGACTCAGTTCTACTCTTTCTACCTTTGTTCTCCCTGAATCAAAATGTTACAACTGAGTTACATGTTCTCAAAAGCTTCACAGACTCTGCCAATCCTTTAGCTCAATCTCAAAAATAAGAAGCTGCATGTTTCAGGTTTTACCATTTTCAGATGTTTTCCTAAAAAATCCAACTTGAGGCCGGGCATGCTGACTCATGTTTACAATCCTAGCACTAAGGGAAGCTGAGGCAGGAAGATCTATTCAGCCCAAGGGTTCAAGCCCAGCCGAAGCAATACAGTGAGATCTCATCTCTTCAAAAAATAAGAAAAATTAACCAGGTGTGGTGGTACTCGCCTATAATCCCAGCTACTTGGCAGGCTGGGGTGGGAGGATTATCTGGAGTCAGGAGTTCAAGACCAGTCTAAGCAAGAACAAGACTACATTGCCACAAAAAAACAGAAAAAATTAGGCAGATGTGGTAGTATATACCTGTGGTCCCAGGAAGCTGAAGGGGGAGGATCACTTAAGCCCAGGAGTTTGAGGCTGCAGTGAACTATGACGGTGCCATGGCATTCTAGCCCAGGCAATAGAAAGAGACTCTGCTCAAAATAAATTAATAAATAAAAAGTTCAACTCAAATAAAGAGCAAGATGATGGCTTAAATCTGGAAAGACTGCTTGTTCTTTCATACAATACTTTCTTTTTAAGGTGAATGAAAGGAATAAAATCCTCTTACGTATACCCCATATAGACGATAAGGTCTACAAACTCTGTATGCCTGGATTCCATTCCTACCTCTGCCCCTTACTGATCACATGATTTCCAGCTGTTAAGGCCCAGTTCAACAGTGAAGACAAAGGGCAATAACCCTGACCACAAGGGTGTTGCCTAGCTCCATGCTGGGCCTGCAGAAGTTGTCCAAGTGCTCCTCTGAGGCCATTTCCTCATACACAGGGCACCAGCCCAAAGAGGATGCTTCTGCCTCATTCACAATGCTTCTGCCTCATTCACTTGTGAGCAGCAATTTTTCTGATACAAATTTAACATCAACTCCTATTCTTTTTATGAGATGATACACTACCTCTGTGCAAAAGGGAGACAATCATTAAAAATTAATTAACATCTGCCTTTCATCCAGAGATACCATCTTCCAGTAATTCACCAAAATGATGAACACTAAGGGAAAGAGGAGAGGTACCCAATATATGTGTTCTTTAGGCCTTTTAGAAAACATGGGAGTTGATCCTTTGGCCACATATATGCAAATCTACAAGAAAGGTGATATTGTAGACATCAAAGGAATGGGTACTGCTCAAAAAGGCATGCCACACAAATGTTACCATGGCAAAATTGGAAGATTCTACAATGTCATCCAGCATGCTATTGGCATTGTTATGAACAAACAAGTTAAGGGCAAGATTCTTGCCAAGAGGATTAATGTGCATACTGAGCATATTAAGCACTTTAAGAGCTGTGATAGCTTCCTATAATACATGAAGGAAAATGATCAAAAAAAGGAGGAAGCCAAAGAGAAAAGGTTCAACTGAAGCACCAGCCTGTTCCATCCAGAGAAGCACATTCTGTGAGAACCAACAGAAAGGAGCCTGAGCTCCTAGAACCCATTCTGAATGAATTCATGGCTCAACAGGCATATAGCATAGCACACAGGAGAACCAAGAGAACCAGTTGAGCAGGAGCATAAAGTGCTATAACCTATTTCCCATGAATTCATGGTGTAATAGATATACAGTGTAGCACACAGGAGAACCAAGAGAAGGAATGGAACAGGAACATAAGATGCTGGAACCTATTTCCCATGAATTAATTCATGACATAATGGGCATAGCAAGCTTTGTCACATTCAATGAACAGTGCCTCCCCAAGCTGCTGGAACCTTTTTCCCTATGAATTCGTGGCATAATAGGTATTAAAAACAAAAGGCTACTGTAGAAAACAAACAGAAAAAAAAATCAACGTCCTGATGACTTTCAGAAAACAAAGCATTCTCTTACCTTTTTGGGATCCATGTTGAATTTCTTTCTTCCCATAGCTATTTGTTTGTTCCTCTGAGTAGTTTTGCTATTCATATGAAATAATTAAAAAAAAAAATCATTGGCAGTTGCTTTCACAGTGTAGTGACTTTCTTCTCTCCCCAGTGTAGCTGAATCATGGCCCTTTAGCATATTTTCCCTCTTAACAATTCAGTGAAAGAAAAGCACAGGCCCTCTTGGTGGAAGTAGGAGTTATATGTCTGTCTTCACTACTTTTTTTTGAGACAGAATCTCACTATGTCACCCTTGGTAGAGTGCCATGGCATCATAGCTCACAGCAACCTCAAACTCTTGGGCTTAAACAATTCTCTTGCTTCAGCCTCCCAAGTAGCTGGAACTACAGGCCCCGGCCACAATGCTTGGCTGTTTTTTGTTGTAGTTGTCATTGTTGTTTTTAGCAGACTGAGGCTGGGTTTGAACCCAATAGCCCCGTGTATATGCCCGGCACCCTAACACTGAACTATAGGCACCAAGCCAGCCTTCACTTTTTTTTTTGTTTGTTTGTTTTTGGCCAGGGCTGGGTTTGAACACACCACCTCTGGCTTATGGGGCCGGTGCCCTACTCCTTTGAGCCAGAGGTGCTGCCCCAACTTTTTTTTTTTTTGAGACAGAGCCTCAAGCTGTCGCCCTGGGTAGTGCTGTGGCATCAAAGTTCACAGCAACCTCCAACTCTTGGCTTAAGCAATTCTCTTGCTTCAGCCTCCCAAGCAGCTGGTACTACAGGCGCCTGCCACAATGCCTGGCTGTTTTTTGGTTATAGCTGTCACTGTTGTTTGGCAGGCCTGGGCTGGATTCAAACCTGTCAGCTCTGGTGTACGTGGCTGGTGCCTTAGCTGCTTGAGCTATAAGCACCAAGCCTGCTATTTTTAACATTAGATAAACTTGAGATATATTTCTTCAGAAAAGGCTACTAATAAAAACCAATGGTTTTAATAAAGCACAGTTCCTTATATTATAGGATAGCTAACTCTGAAGTGCCTGTGCTTATTCAAAAACCTATGACTCTGAAAGAGAGGTAATATCCAGAGATGTCCTGACCCTCTCCATAAAAAACAGAAAGGAATGGGGAAGGCACACGAACAACTCCAAAGACTCCCCACTTTCTAATCCCAACCCTCTCACGCCTACTGTAATCACTAGTTCTTACAAGTTCAGCTGAAGGTGGAAGTCAGAGGAAACAGATTAAATAACTTGAAGATGTAACTATAAACTGCTTACCTTTCCTCTACAGAAGTTAGATTGTCGATCTCTGTCATCACTTCCGCAATTTCATATTTCAGTCTCTGTCAAAATAGGAGGAATTTGGGGGCAAGAGCCTTAACTTTCCTCCTCCTAGACTCAGAGAAAGTTTAGCCTTCTAGGCACAGGCTTCCTTGAGGTCTTACCATAGGGATAGGAAAACCAATACTTCCATCATTATGGCTAGAGCTTCCTGGTCAACTTAAGAGAAAACAAAATTATTTGTCTCCTTCTTGTCAGATACCAGATCAGAGGAGTCCATTAGGCAGATCCTAGGGTATTTGTGTGTAAAATCAAGTTGAGACACCAGACAAGTATCACAGGTGTAAAAAGATAAAACCAGCAAAAGGAAAACCACAAATCCTGAATTCACTTAACTATACTGTTCAACCTTGTCCCACACACGGTCACCTACTTTCTCCCCTTCAAGGCTACCTACATTCTTGTGAAGAACAGGGGAGAAGTTGAAACTCAAACATGTTTAGGTTGTTATCAAGCTACCTAGCTACCAGTTTCAAGATAATCTCTATCACTTTGTCGAAATAAAGTACTATGGACAGAGCCAAGGGGTGAAAACAGAACTGCCCCATGACACTTAGAGAATGAGATAGAATTTCCCTCAATGTGGCTCCTACTGTTTGAGTACCTCAGGGTAACTTTAGAAGGAAAATTTCCACGAATTACCTTACAAAGACATTTTTTACTCAGAATACTATTACTGTATGCCAAGAAACTTCAGACTTAAAATCCAAGTTCCTAGAAAGGAGTTATTATATGGGACAAGGCCCAGTCTATGAGACCACATTTATTTTGGCAATGACAATGATAGAGAATCTTCTCAAAGAGGAGCCATCTGCCTGACTGACTTTCCCAAGGAAGCTCCAAATGGAAGGAGCCAGGGCTGGCCTTCTGAATAATCTCTGTAACAATAATAGACACTCCAACTCTGAGACTGTGGTTTTATTCATTTGCTTCTCCTATGGGACCCCCTCCACCCTGTCCCTCTGAGCTAAGTACACAAATGTGAGAAAGACAAGGTTTACTTGCTTATGGTCTTATTCATCTTTGTTTAATTTGTCATTTTATCCTACCACCTAGCAAACACTTGGTATATAGCTGGAACCCAATATATGCCTATTTGTTCATTCAAAGACTCCTGAGACCCCCAAATGGAAAAGGTAATATTCTATGTGCTAGGGCTGGGTAAACAAAACAAAATCTTATCACACAATTTTAGAGAGCATGAGGATAACTGCTGGTTAAATGTGCTAGTTCACAGGCCAATCACTACTGACCTCAGTTCCATGATGATGACATCTTGATTTCCAATCCAGGTCTGCACAATCTAGTGTGTATTGCTTTACCAATGAGGAAAACTCTTTTACTTTGTATCATACACTAAACACCCATATTTTACATTTTTTTAAAGCTATTCTTCTATTTTACCTGTCAGAAAAAAAAAAATTTGTTTTTTACCTCAATATCATCAATAAGTTCCTTTTTTCTTCGACGAATGTCTAGGAGTTCTTCTCTCTCTTCTAATGAGAGGTCTTCAGGCACTGAAAGAAAAAAAAAAAAACAATTAAACAACAACTACTTTGGAGAACAATATGGCAACATCTAGCAAGGTTGAACACAAGCATGTGCTACCACCCAGCAATTCTGTACATAGGTATTTACCCTAAAGAAATGTCATATAAACCATGTTTAATATATTCACAGCAGCACTGTTTATAATAGAAAAATAACCTAAATATCCATCAATAGGAAAAGAAATCAACTGTAATATACTCAAAATAGAATACCCTACAGTTTAAAAAAAGAATAAACTAAGTCTATCAGTATTTTTGAGTCTCACAAATAAAGTGATCACTATAAAAGCAGGTCTGAGAATTTACACTGTATGTGATACATTTTAAAGACAGTTTTTAATCCAGCACATCAATTGTAAATATTTTGGGGATAGACACATATATGCAGAGTATAAATAAATGCAGAGGAATGAGAAATACCAAATTCTTGATAGGGATTCCTTCTTAAAAAGGTTGGGATAAGAGGAAATATAATCCAAAGGAATATCAATAGTTTCAGGTTAGTGGGTGAGAGATAGCAGGGGTGCATGGATATTTGATGAATTTTTTTTACTGACACCAAGTTATTCATAATATCCTCTTATTAATGATTAAGTTCTACAATGTATGCCTTTCTATAATGTACACATTCACTCTCTTTTCTTTGCTTAATAATAGTGGAGTTGGTTTATTTCACTAAGCTTTTCAAAGAAATAGCTTTTGACTTCATAGTCCTCAGTTATGTGTTTAATTCCTATTTCATTAATTTGTTTAAAGATACAAAAGATTAAGAATATGAGAAAACTGTAAAAGGACATGCAGCATATTAAGAGAATGTGATAGTGATAAGAGGTGGATACACTGACCACTGAACCAGAAGACAGTGCCCAGGATAATACCCACAAACCAAAGGAAATGAGATTTACAGCAGAGCTAATGATGCAGCTCAAAGGACTGTCTGGACTCTACAGTAAGTAACATGTGAGAAACCAGCCAACTGGGGAAAAGTGAAATGAGACCCTCAGTTATCATTAAACATATTTTCAATCAATCACAAGTTGATTAAGGCTTAAATGTGAAGGGCAACACTATACAATTTTTATAAGAAAACAGAGAGGCTGGGTGCGGTGGCTAAGAATGAGAGAGAATGAGCAGAGAACAAAAGACCTCTCATTTTACTTCACTGGAGAGAGCTGCTAAATTCCTTTCTTCAGGGACGTCCCACTTATGAACCTAGATATCACCCTTCCAGGCATAAAATGGAACAGATATTTTCCCCCACAAGTCCAAACTCCCAGTCCACCCTTTCCTCCTCGCATGGCAGTCTGAAGTTCTGCCCCCTGCAGAGCACAGAGGGTTTGGTCTTGTCCTGCAAGATCTGGACATAGTGTGGACTGTCAACCATCAGGACGGAATCTGACTAACGGGGAAGAAAGAGGGTGTGGGAAGAAAGGGACACTTGACAGGAGGAGGAGCAGTCCCCTGGTTATGACTACACCCAACCAGTGGTGGTGTTGACCCTTGGTTCAAGCTATGTCTAGCAGGATGGAGTACAAAACCCCTGGCTCTGATGGCACCCACAGCAGGAGAGTGGTAGCACAGTGTGGATGGAGTTTGGCAGACAGGCTTGGTCCCCAGCCCCCACTGGGCCTGCAAGCAGAGGCTTGCTAGGTGTGGACTGAGACCTAAGAGCAAGGGCATGGCCCCAGTTCCAATAGAATCCTCGAGCAGTGGCTTACTATGTGTGAACCAAGATCTGAGGGCTGGGGCATGGTACCCTGTCTCTAGCAGGGCTGGTGAGCAGAGATTTATCATGTGAGGACTGAGACCTGCAGGCAGAGTGCAGTGCTCTGATGCTAACAGAGCCTGCGAACAGAGGCTTGCCAGGCAGTGGACTGACACTGGCAGGCGGGGACATGGTCCCCTGACTCCAACTGTCTAGCAAGCAGAGGCTAGCTGGAGGGTGGGGCCCAGTGCCCCGGTGACTGAGACCGGAGGGTGGGGCCCAGTGCCCTGACTCCAACAGGGCCTATGAACAAAGGCTTGCCAAGCAGTGGACTGCGACTGGCAGGTGGGGATGTGGTCCCCTGACTCCAACTGGTCTGGCAAGCAGAGGCTAGCTGGTCTGGCAAGCAGAGGCTAGCTGGGTGTGGACTGAGACCAGTGGGCAGGGGCATGGTCCCTGGCTCCAACTTGGGCCTGTGAGCAGAGAAAAGGACAACAGTGTGGACTGATTTTGGCAGGCAGGAGTGTGGATCCCTGGTTCCAATTGTGCTATTTGAGAACCTTGAATGCCTCACTGTTGAGCAGTATTTGCACCGCCTGAGTCAATTTAATTGGAACTTGTGTCTGGGGCTGTCCACTTGTGGACATTCTGAGGTTGACCTTTGAAGTTCTATAGCGGAAAAAGCTGAAGGGTGGGGACCGGGCACCGCAGCTGTTTGAATCTCTTCACAGTTGAGATTTAAACCTAATACTGTGGTTTCTTAGGATAGGGTAGAGGTTGGCTGATATCAAAACAGAGGAGCTTGCACTATCGCACTAAGTAGGTTCTCAGAGTCTCCAGCCAAAACTCTGAAAGGGGCCTTTGTAAGGTTGTAGGAGATAAGTCACAATTTTAAAGCCTAGCACTTTGGTAAGGGGCTATCTCTACTAGGAGAGAACTCCAATTCAATCTCACCCTACCAGTTCTAATAAACAAACAGTGGAAAATAAACATGGTGTGGACCCAACAGAAGAACTCTGGCAACATGAATAACCAGAGTAGATCAACCCCCCCCCCCCAAGAAATGACAAAGGAGATACCACTGAAGATGCCATGCATAGACAAATGGCAGCAATATCAGAAATAAAATTCATAATATTGATTGCAAATAAGATAATAGAATGGAAGAAAAAATAGAAATTGAATTCCAAAGAGTAGTTCTAAAGTTGTCTCAAGAAACTAATGAATTCAAAGCCCAAGTCACCAAAGATATGGACATAATGAGAAAAGAGATCGCAGAGCTCAAGGAAATGAAAATGTTAGTTGAAGAGCTCCAAAATACAGTAGAATCCCTCAGTAAGAGAGTTGACCAGGCAGAAGAAAGGATCTCTGAAACCAAAGACAAAGCTTTTGAATGTTTCCAAACACTCAAAAGAGGCAGACAAATGAAGAGCAAAAACTGATCATGTAGGATCACTCCAAAAGATCAAACATTCATCTTATAGGAATTCCTGGAGAAGAGGATGGTCCTAAGGGTACAGATGCTCTACTCCAAGAGATTTTGGAGGAGAATTCCCCAAGCATTGCAAGAAATATAGAACTTCAGATAGCAGACAGTTTCAGAACCCTAGCAAGACTCAATCCAAATAAAGCATCTCCTAGACACACTGTGATTAACTTTGCCAAAGTTAAGACAAAGGAGAAAATTCTACAAGCAGCCAGACATAAGAAAAGCATCACCTACAAAGGAAGAAACATTAGAATGACTGCAGATCTCTCAGCCAAAAAATTTCAAGCCAGAAGAAGATGGTCTTCGACCTTCAATCTCCTAAAACAAAACAACTTCCATCCCAGGATCCTATATCCAGCTAAACTGAGTTTCATTTGTGTGGAGAAATCAAATACTTTAATGACATAGACATGTTGAAGAAATTTGCCATAACAGACCCATCCTCCACAATGACCAGCACAATGCTTTGCCTCCAAAGTAAACTAACCCAGAAATTTTTGAACAAAATCCAATTTCCACAGTGGTGAAAGGATTAAAAATATCCACTAGACATCTGAAAATCATAACATCCAAAGCACAACGAGGCTTATCAATTCTCTCAATAAATGGCTTAAATTGCCCTGTAAAGAGGCACAGGCTAGCTGACTGGATACATAAATTCAGATACATAAATTCATACATAAATCCAGGATATCTGCTGTATACAAGAATCTCATCTTACCTTAAAGGATAAAAATAGATTCAGGGTGAAGGGATGGACTTCTATAATACAGATTTCTATAGAACATTTCACCCTAATAAAACTGAATGTACATTCTTCTCATCAGCCCATGAGTCATCCTCCAAAATAGATCATATCCTAGAACACAAGTCTAACCTGAGCAAATTTAAAAGTATAGAAATTATTTCTTGTATCTTCCCAGATCACCATGGAATAAAAGTTGAACTCAATAGCAAGAGGAATTTTCATACTCAAACAAAGTCATGGAAACTAAATAATCTTAGGCTGAATGATAGCTGGGTCAAAGACAAGATTAAGAAAGAAAGCATCAAATTTTGGAAACAAAATGATAACGAAGACACAAATGATCAAAACCTGTGGGATACTGCAAAGGCAGCCCTAAGAGGGAAACTTATAGCATTGGAAGCTTTCATCAAGAAAACAGAAAGAAAAAAAAGAAAACAGAAAACAGAAAGAGAGGAAGCCAACAACTTTTTTTTTTTTTTTTGACAGGGAGCCTCAAGCTATCCCTCTGGGTAGAGTGCCATGGCATCACAGCTCGTAGCAACCTCCAACTCCTGGGCTCAAGCAAGTCTCCTGCCTCTGCCTCCCAAGTAGCTGAGACCACAGGCGCCGCCACAACGCCCGGCCATTTTTTTTTGGTTGCAGCCATCATTGTTGTTTGGCAGGCCGGGCTGGGGATTCGAACCCCCCACCTTAGGTGTACATGGCTGGCGCCTTAGCCAATTGAGCCACAGGCGCCGAGCCAGGAAGCCAACAGCTTAATGGATCAATCATCTCAAGCAACTGGAAAAGGAAGAACAGTCCAACCCCAAACCCAGCAAAAGAAAAGAAATAACTAAAATTAGGGCAGAATTAAATGAAATTGAAAACAACAGAATCATTCAGAAGATCAACGAAACAAAAAGTTGGGTTTTTTAAAAAGATTAACAAAATTGCTAAATCTTTGGTCAACCTAACCAGAAATAGAAAAGTAAAATCTCTAATATCGTCTATCAGAAATGATAAAGGAGAAATAACAACAGACACCTCAGAAATTCAAAAAAATCCTGAATGATTACTACAAAAGTGTCTACTCTCAGAAATATGAAAATCGGAAGGAAATGGACCAATACCTTGAAGCATGCCACCTTCCTAGACTCAAACAGAAAGAATTAGAAATCTTGACTAGACCTAAGTCAATCAATGAAATAGCATCAACAATATAAAATCTCCCAAAAAGGAAAAGTCCAGGACAAAATGGCTTCACATCCAAATTCTATCAAACATTTCAAGAGGAACAAGTACCTATATTATACAACCTTTTCCAAAGCATAGAAAAATAAGTAATACTTCCCAACATATTCTATGATGTAAATATCATCCTGATCCTCAAGTCAGGAAAGGATCCAACAAGGAAAGAAATGTATAGACCACTATCATTAATGAATATTGATGCAAAAATATTCATAAAGATCCTAGCACACAGAATTCAATAACACATGAAAAAAATTATACATCATGATCAAGTTAGTTTTATTCCAGGGTTACAGGGTTGGTTCAACATACGCAAATCTAAAAATATAATACATCACATCAAAAAAATAAAAAGCAAAGACCATATGATTCTCCCAATTGACACAGAAAAAGCCTTTGATAATATCCAGCATCCTTTCATGATCAGAACACTTATGAAAATAGGCATAAAAGAGTCATTTCTTAAACTAATAGAGGCCATCTACAGCAAACTCATAGCCAATATCATATCGTTTTTAACAAGTATTGACAATTTTATTTTTTGTGTAAAAAAAACATAATAGGTAGTAAGTTAGGGGAAATATCTGAAAATTTTCTTTTTTTTATTAAATCATAGCTGTGTACATTAATGCAATCATGGGGCACAGTGTGGTGTTTTCATACACAATTTGAAATATTTTCACCAAACTGGTTAACTTAGTCTTCATGTCATTTTCTTAGTTATTGTGTTAAGATGTTTATATTCTACTTTTAGAAAGATTCACTTGTACCCTTGTGAGATAAATCATAGAGGCGATCCCTTCAATCACCCTCCCTCCACCAATCCACCCCCCTCCCCCCCATATTCTTAGGCTATAATTAGGTTATATATCATATTGAAAGGTGTAAAACTGAAAATATTTCCACTCAGATCAGGAACGAGGCAAGGATGTCCACTGTCTCCACTGCTATCTAACATAGTAATGGAAGTCATAGATATCACAATAAGGCAAGAGAAGGCTATCAAAATAGGGTCAGAGGAGATCAAACTCTCACTCTTCGCTGATGATATGATCCTATACCTGGCAAATCCCAGTGACTCAACTTCAAAACTCTTATAAGTGATCAAGGCATACAGCAGTGTCTCAGGATACAAAATCAATACTTACAAGTCAGTAGCTTTTCTGTACACCAACAATAGTCAAGCTGAAAAAACAATCAAGGACTCTATTCCTTTTACAATAGTGCAAAGAAGATGAAATATCTGGGAATTTACCTAACAAAGGATGTGAAAGATCTCTGTAAAGAGAACTATGAAACTCTGAGAAAAAAAAATAGCTGAAGATGTTAACAAATGGAAAAACATACCATGCTCATGGCTGGGAAGAATCAACATTGTTAAAATGTCCATACTACCCAAATCCATCAATAGATTTAACACAATCCCCATTAAAGCACCATTGTCATACTTTAAAGAACGTGAAAAAATAATACTTTGCTTTATACGGCATCAGAAAAAACCTTGAATAGCCAAGACATTACTCAGAAATAATAACAAATCAGGAGGAATCATGCTATTGGAATTCAGACTATACTATAAATCTATACTGATCAAAACAGCATGATACTGGCACAAAAACATAGCAGTAGATGGGTGGAACAGAATAGAGAACCAAAAGATGAACCCACCTACTTGTCATCATTTCATCTTGAACAAGCTTATCAAAAATATTCAGTGGGGGAAAGACTCCCTACTTAACAAATGGTTCTGGGTAAACTGGCTGGTGACCTGTAGAAGACTGAAACTGGACCCCCCCCTTTACACCATTAACAAAAATTGATTCTCACTGGATAAAAATTTAAAATTATGACACGAAACTATAAAAATGCTAGAAGATCATGCAGGGAAAACACTTGAAGAAATTGGCCTGGGATAATACTTTATAAGGAGGACCCCCTGGTCAAATGAAGCAACACCAAAAATACATAACTGGATCTGATCAAACTAAAAAGCTTTTGCACAGCCAAGAGCACAGTAAGTAAAACAAACAGCCAACCTTCAGAATGGGAGAAGATTTCTGCAGGTTATGCTTCCAACAAAAGTCTGATGACTAGAATCTACACAGAACTCAAACTAATCAATAAGAAAAGAACAAATAACCCCATTTCTATGTGGGCAAGAGAATTGGACAGAAACTTCTCTGATGAAGACAGGCACATGGCCTACAAACACATGAAAAAATGCTCATCATTCTTAATCATCAGAGAACTGCAAATCAAAACCACTCTGAGATATCATCTAACTCTAGTAAGATTAGCCCACATCATAAAATCCCAAAACTAAAGATGGTGGCGTGGATGCAGACAGAAGGGAGGTCTTCTACACTGCTAGTGGGAATACAAGTTAATACAAACTTTTTGGAAAGAAGTTTAGAGAACATTCAAGGAACTAAAAGTAGACCTACCTTTTGATCCTGCAATTCCTCTACTAGTATACCCTGATGATCAAAAATTATTTTACAACAATGACATTTGCAGCAGAATGTTTATTTCAACCCAATTCATAATAGCCAAGACATGGAAACAGCTCAAGTGTCCATTGACCAATGAATGGTTTAAATAATTGGGGTATATTTACACCATGGAATAATATGCAGCCATAAAAATATGGCGAATTCAAAACTTTTTTTTTTTTTTTTTTTTTTGGAGACAGAGCCTCAAGCTATCCCCCTGGGTAGAGTGCCATGGCATCACAGCTCATAGCAACCTCCAACTCCTGGGCTCAATTGAGTCTCTTGTCTTAGCCTCCCAAGTAGCTGGGACTACAG
>CAUYQV010165446.1:0-17830 GCA_963574575.1 Galagoides demidoff | reverse complement strand
AGAGAGAGAGAGAGGGAGAGACAGAGAGGAAGACAGAGAGAGGAGAGAGAGAGGAGAGAGAGAGGAGAGAGAGAGAAGAGAGAAAGAGGGAGAGAGAGAGAGAGAAAGGAGAGAGAGAGAGAGGGAGAGACAGAGAGGAAGACAGAGAGAGGAGAGAGAGAGGAGAGAGAGAGGAGAGAGAGAGGAGAGAGAGAGGAGAGAGAGAGAAGAGAGAAAGAGAGAGAGAGAGAGAGAGAGGAGAGAGAGGGAGAGAGAGAGAGGGAAGAGACGGAACACTCTGGCCCTACTCATTTCATGAGACTGGGTTTTTTTTTTTTTTTTGAAGAATAAATGGGAAAATACAGTGTAAACACTGTTAGTAAACTGTAAAGTATTAAATAAACAAAAAAATGTATATTGCAGTAAATTTCTAATCTTTCCATTCAGGAAAAATGTCTCATAAAAAGGGTTTGCAGAGTTGTCGGTGAGAGCCTAGTTACTGGCCTCAGAGTGTAAGGTGGGGTGTGTTTGTACGGGGCATTTATATAGTAGTCTCAGCAAAATTCCATCTGAAGACAAACGCGTAGACTCACATAGTCACAGACATAGAATGACCCTTGGGGCCAACCTCTCCGACCCTTTACAGAGTACACACACTTGGAAATGCTCTTCTCAGGCAGTCTTCTAATCTGTGCTCAAAACTTCAAATGATGGGTGCGTGCCGCATTATGACCTAGTCTTTATTCGGAGAGCTCTTTAAGAGAGTAAAAGCTGTTTATTACAGGAAGCTGAAATCTGCCTTCCCTGTACTTTGACCTCCCTGGTCACCATTCTGCCATCACACGATGGGGGGCAGCTGAACACAATCACCATTCCCCTAAATCAATAATTTCAACTAGAGTGCTGTGGCCATGGGGGTGCCGTGAGAGGTGTGCCTCAAAAAACTTTTAAAGGTCATTAATTAAGTCATTTTCTAAAGAAGCTCAAAGCACAATAAGTATATTCTTATTTTTACTCTTTTTTATCAACATAATTTAAGTGTGCTGTGGAATTTTAACTATAGGCTCAAGTGTGCCGTGAGATTAAAAAGGTTGGAAAATACTACCCTAAATATTCTCTTCTCTGCCCAAAATACCTCCGCATGCTCCTGCATAGAGACGGCTCATCTCTGGAGGAGTCTGGTGTTCTTGGCAAGGAAGGAACCATAGTAGGATGTGAGATGAACAGTATGCTCAAAAGAGGGACCAATTTTTTTTCCATATTCTGTGCAAGGCATTTGTACCAATGCTTCTGTAATCACATTAGCCTATTTTTTGCCCCCTCTCTCAACTTGCCTTATATTTCTCTTAAACGCAACTGAAATTATCTAGGATTTGTTTCCAGGCTCTGGTATTCGCTATTCTTCCCCGATTCTGCACATATGGACCTAGGTTCGTGGGCACAGGACCAGGATATCATTTATATTCTTACGAAATTCAGCCGACTGTATCGTTCTATTGAGATTTTTCATATCCTGACTCTATCACTAAATATATTTACTATCCCTGTTTGCTTTACTTTGGCTGCAATCTTTATACATAGTAAATAGTCCTTTTCCCTTCTCAAAATTGCAGAGAAAACACTTGAACATAAAACGGTGAAAGGGGGACCATCAGAAAGCTATAAATTATTACTCTAACATTTTGACCTCCTATTAATGCTAAAGTTTGACTTGGCACTCATCTGTAAGTTTTCTCCTTTTCCCCAAGGGTTGACCTAAGAAGTAGCGATACATAAAGGCTTCTGTATTTTCTATAAAATTGTATTGGGTGATTCAACGTCTCATTTGTATAAATCCTACAGACATTTCACCCAGGGTCAGAAAAAAATCTTCCTCTCCCAATGATAGCTGAGCTGGTGTTTCCCTCTGATTTGAGTTCTATGAAGCTAAGAGAAAAAAAAAATTAATTACTCCACTACTGTATCTTTTCTTTATTTCTATTTATTGAGGAAACTCTTTCTCTCCCGCTTTCTTACCTAACATCTTATTGTTAACAATTCTGCATGAACATACAGAGTGGACGTAAAGTTCGGGTGCTACTTAAAATAGTTTAACACAGTAAATTGACACGAACACGGACATCCTGTGTTTCATTTTTTATCAGACATCATGACACATATCCTTTCTAAATGCAGGCAGGAATGAAAATGTACAAATATACAAAGGTACTCAGGACGCAATTTCAAGTGGCTTTTCGGATGTTTAAAGTGCGATGGAGCGATCTTTTTTACTTTTTAAATAGAACACTGGGACATTTTTCCTCAGAGCATTTATACTAAAGCAGTTCCTTCAGTCCTCCAAATCACTTCAAAAATCGTTCTCAGTTTGGAATGGCATGTTCTGGAAATCTTCTATATTTTATCTCCCCAAATGGTACCTTATTTCAAAATAGAAACCATTCAATCATTCGCTAACCTTTTCTTTTTTTGGCCCTTCCAGTGCAGAGTAATTTTTTCCATTAAGTACTGCTACCCGCCTGAAATTATTCATAATGAAAAGAGCTCTGGCCCCAGTTTTAGAAGCCCAGGTTTCCAGACTTGGATTAACGACTGTTTATGTGACTATGGACCAGTCACCAGGCCGTGAAGTTTCTCATGATAGAGCACTGTTAAAATGTATAGGACTTACTTTTAAACACTTAAAAATAGGTAGTTTATAATATATAGCTTGATTCTATTGATGTGTGGTATTTTAAGCTCCAGGTCTAGGAGCTTAATAAGCCAGACTCTGGTGGTTGCCTAGCATTATATCAGAAAGGAGACACCCAGGAGAGCACCTGTGACACCTGCTTCATGGACTCACGATGCTTTCCTTATTAGCAAAAGTGTGTCAGAAATGAATTTTCTTTGGTGAAATTACTGGGCTAGTAAGTGGCACAATAAAAGTTATAAATCGAAGTTAATTGGCAACACTACAGGTATAAATATATGTGGAATTTTAAAGTATTTTAGAGACATTCCTCACCGTTGCATGGACAGGGTATACAAACTTAGGGAGGCCAGTAGCCTGTACTACCGGACTAGTGGTGGAAGCGGACCACCAAACCATACTGTTTCTCACTGTCAGCTTAACAGTGTTCCTGGAAGACTGATGCTGAATATCAGGGTAACAAAGTCCTGGTGCTGGAATGCTGTCCTTCCTGCCTCAAGCGCATCTTTCCCCCAAGATTATGATGAGAACATCTGAATGGACAGAGACCCGGGATTTCATCAAATTTATGGAAGTGGCTGTAGGAGCTGATTACTGCCTTCTTGCTAATAAATGTTTTGCTGATGTACTCACAGAATTTTCTTTAAGATTTTCTTTTAACAAAACCCGCAAAAGCACTGTCACAGGAGGACTGTTAGCCCTCGCCCAGCTCAACCGTCTTCAGCAGTCACACTCACCTGTCCAAAGTATGCGTGACAAATTATCACAGGACAGTTTTCAAGAGATGCTTTGTCTTGATTTAATCTTCACTAGAGCTCTTCTGATTACTAATATTCCTTTTTTTTTTTCCTTTGACATACAATCTCAAGTTGTTGCCCCCCTGGGTAGAGTGCTATGGTGTCACAGCTCACAACAACCTGAAACTCTTTGGCTAGGACTCTAGGTGCCCGCCACAACATCCAGCTGTTTTTGTTGTTGTTGTTGCAGTTGTCGTTGTTGTTTTAGCAGCTGGGCCGGGTATGAACCCACCAGCCTCGGTGTATGTGGCTGGTGCCCTACCCACTGAGCTACGGGTGCTGCCTTAATAGTCTCTTTTTTACAGATAAGAAAATTCAAGTTTAGGGGATATTATTATAATCCTTAACCATATGGATATTAAATGATAAAACCATATCTGTTTGACTTCACTGCTTCGGTGTTCCCTGCTGTCTCTCAGGTACATCATAAAGATATGAGCGAAATGCATGCGTGATTGTGAAATGCCCCAGTGCATTCCCTGCATTATATGGGTTAAATAAAGGCTTTTAGCTCCTTTAATGGAAAGGTCAAAGTCAACCACCTACTGAATTAACATCATGCATACTTATTGTTGCTTTATAAAATTAATAATTACTATGTTTTGAATTTTTTGTACTTTTCATACCATTGTAAATTCTAGTATCTTCTTTTCATCTACCTTATATGGCCACATGTTCAGAGAAATATAATAAATTCATGTCCCGAGTCATAGATTACTGTGGGACAGTTGCATGGCCTACCTCTAGATCCCGCTAGGTCAGAAAGTTCAATTCTGAAATTATCAGTTGAAACATCCTTTGAAAAAGTCATAGCCATCTAAAGGTCAATAGAAAAGCCTTTCTCCAAGTATTATTACATAGGAAAAGGTAAATAGTAATTGGATTGCTGAAGTGATATAAAATATTCATAGCATGATAATTTTGATATGCATTAGGGAACAGCAGAGTTGAATGGATAGTTTTGGCTTCTATGAAACTACTAGCTGGGCTAAAAATATTTTTGGAAAACCAAGCAAACAAAATTCAATACAGAAAAATTTCACTCTATAGCTACCAGTAAAATGTCAGATTCCAAACGCATTTTATTTTGGATACTGTGTTCTAAGCATAAACCAATATGGCTGCAAATAACCCAAATCTAGTTTACATATTAAAATCTTTATTTTCTTAGAAAAACTATCTTACATTAATAGAAAGACACTGACATGTTTCTGTTTATATTTCTGAAATTGATGCTTTTAGATTCTTTATGTTTGATGTGACTGAAAGTTATGGGGTGAAAATTTGTCATTTGACATGAAGCTATTTCTTCAGCAAATAATTATAACATGTAAAGGTAGTGGCATTCAAAGGATATGACGTTATAAAAATGTATATTCATACTTTTACTTTAAAATATTATGTATTTTTATATACTTTAATTTCACTTGAAAACCAAAATATGTATATGTGATGAGTAGATAATAAGAACAAACTTTTTTGGGGGAGAGGATAACGTACATGTATTTTAAATTTTTAATTATTATAGGTAAGATGTGTATGTTCCTAAATACATGTGATGTTTTGATACAGGAATAGAATTACACTATAGTTGTAGACTTGGTTTAAAGAATTATGAGTGCATTAGCCTTTTTTATATCTGTTATTATTACATAAACCTTAAAATTATCTTTTGTCTATAATTAAAATGAAAAAAACCCCAGATGTTATAAAGTGAGGAGTTTTTTTTTTGAGACAGAGCCTCAAGCTATCCCCCTGGGTAGAGTGCTGTGGGTATCGCAGCTCACAGCAACCTCCAACTCCTGGGCTCAAGCTAGTCTCCTGCCTCAGCCTCCCGAGTAGCTGGGACCACAGGTGTCCGCCACAACGCCCGGCTATTTTTTGGTTGCAGCCGTCATTGTTGTTTGGTGGGCCCGGGCTGGATTTGAACCTGCCACCTTGGGTGTGTGTGGCTGGTGCCTAAGCCACTTGAGCCACAGGCGCCCAGCCTAAAGTGAGGAGTTTTATCTTTATTTTTTAAATATGTGAGATAAAAAGTATCTTGAAATTATGTCCTTCTAAATGTTAATTCATTTAGAGTATTATGGGGGGAGGGATTCTACTAGTTGGGATAATTTCTTGGAATGATTTTCCAACCAGCTGATAATGGACCAAGATGAAATGAGACATAAAAAAAATAAAATTACAGCTTTTCTATGGTTTGGTATCCATCGAAGCTTAGGAAGCTGTTTGAATACAAAATTATGATTTGTTCTGGGATCTCGACACTGATTTCAGTAACAGCAGAGAAAAAAAAAAAAAGAATGTGCTTAAGGATAAAATCTCCGATGGCTTTATACACATACCACTCCGTTCACAGACAGCAGCTGGTCTCCTCTTTTGAGGCCTCCGTGCCTTTCGGCCACCCCTCCGGGGATGATGCGTGAGATGTAAATGGGGGAGTTTTGCTCCTTTCCTCCCATCACGTTGAAACCCAGGCCTTCGTCCGTCTTTGGCAGTTCCACTACCCGAGGGTGGGAGTGGCCTTCACTAGCTGCAAAAGCTGCGACTGTCGCCTGAAAGAAAAGATGGTCTTTTGGTAATAAAATGGGGGAAATGAGGCCCATCGCATGCTTTGCGGGGCGCAGCTCAGGCAACTTCTCCTATTTTTATAGCATTATCCTGTAAAAGAAACAACACAAAAGGGAGGGCCCCCTTTTCGTTTGGATGCCTTTTGGGACTCCTTTCTTTGCTAAAGCCCCACCCATCCATTTCCAGCTTTCTAGATACAAATTTGTCTTCATAAAAAGCTTTTTCCAGTTACCTCTGCTAGATGCAAATTCCTCCTACTTCTGGAGTCCAGGTAGCTTTATTAAATATACTACCGACTACTGTAACTATTTTGTACATGGGTGGACTCTGAGCAGTTTGAGGGCAGAGAGCGTGTCTCTACTCCTTCCTATGACACACTGTCTAATTTGTGCTCCTTTCAAGTAACAGGGCATATTTATTCAACAAATTGATGAGCACTTCTGTGTGTATATACTCGTGGATACATATATAACCTTGATGTTACTGAACCACAAGCTTAACAAATGTTATTTTTTTAATTGAGTGTACTCCAAAGAAAACAAAAGATAAAATAAAACAATAGATTCAAACAGATTACTGTTATTTCATACTATTTCATTCATAATATGGAATACTAATTCCATATTATCATGGGAGACCTTATCCGGCACAGTATTTTTTCCTCCACATTTTAAATTAATATTTCAGCTATTACAGTGACACAGGCCAAACGAACAGTCCATGGTTTTATACCTAGATATAGAAAACATTATCTAATATGGACATAATTGTGTTTTCAAAGTCACATATTAATTCTTTAAATAAGTTCACGAAAACAACTTACCATTAGTTCCCACCCCTCCCCAGAAATAAAATAACAGCATTTAAGTCGTTTCTACCAAGATTCTCTGCCTGCTTCTTATTTTCCAATTCCATTATCCTACTTTAACTACAGTTGATTAGATCCCCACTATAAAGTGATTTATTCGACACCGTGAAAATATTGATTCCAACGACTGTACATTCTTTCCCACACACAGCAGTATCGCGTCAATTTAGCATTATGCTACTGTCTGCATTTAGTGAAAGATAGTGAATGAGATGAAAACAATGGCTTGATTTTAGCTCCATGCGTTTGCCCATGCAAGCCTTGTTGTCATGCATCAGTTCTAATGGCTGACATGGATGCAATGCAGACAGCCCAGAAACAACCAGAAAATATTGTGCTATTGCAACATTACGCTGCTATCCTGCTGTTCTACATGAATAAGAAATGAGAATGGTAAAACACTACATAATTCACTTTCCCCTTAATTAAACCGTGTAGGGATCATTTTTCTGTATGTGTTCCACTTCAGTACAAGCAAAGCATGATGCAACGACAATAATACCTCTTTTTTCCTGAGTTATTAAAAAAAAAAACCTTACAGATCTACAGTGTTCAGTTACAGAATGAAAACTAAAAAACCAGGAGAGAAACAAAACAAGAGACAATGTAACACAAAAGAAAAATGGAAAATTCTAATTATTTCCAATGGTTCTTATTTTTCTATGTTATTAGAAAGATAAAATATTCTTAACAGAAGTCATGCTTCTATTATAACATTTCTGTATTTGTGAAATAAGACGTGTATCAGTCTGTTTTCCTCTGTATTTGTGAAATAAGATGTATATCAGTCTGTTTTCCAGAGAATTTCATGATCTTATTATAAGATTTCCATTAGGAGGGTCTCTGGAATCTCTGGATTTGAGTTTTTAAAGAGCAAATATGAGCAAAAGGCAACAGGCCCTTTGAGTCACAGTCACATTCTTAAAAAAAAAAAAATTAAAAACTTAATTTTTTTCCCCTTTGGGATAGGGTCTTGCTGTGTTGTCCCACTGGCGTGCAGTACGCAGCTCACTGCAGCCTTGAACTCCAGGGCTCCGTGGATCCTCCCTGCCTTTGCCTGCTGAGTAGCTGGGACTGGAGGCATGAGCCACCACACAAGGCTTTTTACCTTTTTTTACTTAGAGATGGGGAGGTCATACTACCACATTCTTTTAGCAAGTTACTCACTGCTCGGCTGAGTACATGGAAAAGCCCTAGATCAGTGGGTGTCAGGTGAGTTGTTTTCCTGTCTAATTTAAATAAAGTCTTTAGATCTGTGGAAATAAATCTTCGTGCACTGAATAGGATATGGTTTCTTTTGGATCAGAGTAATGTGTTAGAACACCAGATAGTATTTCATACAGTGAACCAGAAGATTTGCTTGTGCCAAATGGACATTCACCGAGTTGAATGAAATCATTCTCCTTTCTTAAGCTACAGAAGCAGCAGAAACGTTCAATTTTCCATTAGTATTTTTACCTGGGAAGTAGTACTGGTTCTAGACTCTGGGCTGCCACTGATGTCTAAATTCTCTTACAGTGTACACACGAGAATACCTGAAACACACACGCGCACAGTCAATTACTAGATAACTGGGGTCAAGTGTATTTTTTAAATTGCTCAAGGCTTACCTTTGCCGTGGCCCTCGCACGGAATTCAGGGCAGCCATTAACAGTTATTGTTTCATGCATATATTGATACACCTAAAATGTTCACATAAAAAAAGGAATGTGTAAGAACATTAAGAGTACCAGTTCTCTCACTGCAGACAGAACAAATACATTTTCTTTGTAAGACAGAAAGTTCTCTATTACCGAGTAAAATAGGTCTGAATCAATTATACTGATGATTTGGACCAAAAAAATACCTCCTATTGGGACAGGGAAGGCAATCACGTCTCTTCAGAAGTTTTACATTGGTTTATCTGTGTTTATCAAACACAAAAGCTATTTTACATTTGGTTTTTAAAAAAATTCTACTATGCCCCAGTGAAAATTTTATATGTAAATTTATATATAAGCCATAGCTCTTAAATATGGGATAAAAATTATGTATATAGTTATTTTTTGAATATTGATAACACTTGAAAAAGAGTTTTCGCAATTAATATTCCACAAACTTGGGATAACGATATATTTTCTTTGGATCAAACTCCGTCACGTTGGAAAGTATGTTACTGTTCATGACACACACTCATAACTTCGAACATTTATAATAATGTAATCTACTTAGTAAATCTATTTGACTTTGTAAGTGGATAACCAATAAGTCCTTTTAGCACAGAGACAATAAAGGTTTTCCTGGAGCAAAAACAAGTAAAGTAGGAGGTTCTTAGAATTAGCAACACAGAACCACACATCAGCTATGGATTCATGTTAACATTTAGGTAAAATAGACAGCATGGGCCTGGTGTGGTAGCTCAGGCCTGTAGTCCTAGCATGCTGGGAGGCCAAGACAGATGGATTGCTTGAGCTCAGGAGTTCTAGACCAGCCTGAGCAAGAGCAAGACCCTGTCTCTACTAAAAATAGAAAAATTAGCCAGGCATTGTGGTAGGCACTTATAGTCCCAGCTACTTAGGAAGCTAAGGCAGGAGAACAGCTTAAGTCCAGGAATTTGAGGTGGCTATGAGCTATGATGACTCCAGAAAAAAAAAAAAAAAAGAATGGGAATAAAATTGGACCCAGAATGATATCTTAGAAAGAGCACAGGTTTTGATGATAAATGGACTTAATTTTAAGTCTTACAATACATTTGGGAAACTAGGAGGCCCTGTTTCACTACTCTGAATCTATTCCTGCCAATCTAAAAAAAAAATGGGTAAGTAATATTTATTTAGTAAGGTCCGTGTTATTTGAAACAATACTTTCAAGGCTTTTGGCACCTTAGCCAGCAGATATTCTTACTAATCATGATTTTAGATATGACTAAAGACATCGTGATAATGGCATAGACAAGATGCCTTCCCTTTAAATTGCCAGAAAAGGAATTATAAAGTCTTTATAATGGTAGAATAAATAAACTCATGTACAGATAAAGAACCTTAAAAGAACAGTTTGAAGAAGATATTTGGAAAGAAATAAGCTTAAGTACGTTGGGCTACATGCTCATTTTGGATTCAAATAATCAAGGCATAAAATCTACTGCATAATGTGGAGAAGAGTCCACGTGGTATATCCTGGAGTAATTTTCTGGAGAGCCTCATTGGCTATTTTAGTAACAAAATGAAATGGAAGAGGAAAGTTGCAATTGAAGGTTTTCAGGGGTTTCCCCTTGTATTAATCTTATTTTAAATTGCTCCGTCAAAAATTATTAAAGTGAATACAAACTTGGTGGCTGGGACTGATCTCTTCCCCCCTTTTCACTAACTCATGATTTCTGTAATATGTTTGGTTGAATCTCCGGGCTGACTCATCTTTCCCAGGTGACACGGTCAGAAGAAAAGAGACTAAACAATTCAGAATCAACCTCTTTCAGCTTTGAATCCCCACTGAACAACTGTGATACTCAGTTTCTGTGGGAAACCTGAATGGGAGTGAGCACAGGTTTCAGAAGAGCATTTGTGGAATCTGAGCCATTTTACTGCGAATGCTCTAGGTTAACAGAGTAGCTGCTACACGTGATTCCAAGTTATTTCTTTGGAAGTGCATCATTCTGTTTATAGAGACAGTGGTTCCATAAAATCCTACTTATTTGCTCTCACAGCACATTTAAGAAGCTTTTCCCTGCCTTCCTTTTCGTGTTAATAAACTCTCTCAAATCTGACCCTCTGCTCAACCCTAACTCATTATCTCCTGCTGAGAGCACTGCACCAGTGTCTTAATTGGTTCTTCCCCCACCAAGCACTCTTCATTTAAGTTATCCTCAGCAGGTGCCTACCTGACCATGTCACTGCTGAGCTCTTGCCTGTGTGCTGCCCTTACAGTGGGGTGACAAAGTCAAACGCCGACAGGAGTCAAGCCGCAGAGAATCATTCAGGACCCGGCCTTCTCTCCTCAAGTCCTATTTCCCACTTCCCTTCCTCCATCCCCACGGTTCCCCAAACACATCGGACCTTCCCAGTTACCCAGGCCTCTGCACCATGCTGCACTGGGAATGCCCTGCTACCCACCAGTCTCGTCTTTGTCCAAGTTTAATGTGATGATTAAAAGCTCGATTCTAATATTATCTTTCTGTTGGAAGCAGAGTAAGTCTCCCCCTCCTCAGTTCCTGGCCATATGCATTTGTCTCGAGTTATTTGGGTAACATTTCCAGGGACAGTGACTTCTTTGCTTATATCTAAGGATGTCTATGAACACAAGCAGGAAGCAAATAATTGAGGCATAGCCATCAATCGATTATAATAAAAGGTAATTTTGTAAGTGCTCCAGTTATGGTACCTACACCATGTGCCTTACAAATGACACAAATTAAGAATAATTATCCTTAATATCCCAATTTGAATTTTGAATTAAAAAGTAGGACATGCAAAGTTAGTCGATAACTGCACCGGCTCTGAAGATGACTTGGAGACCAACCCTGCCTCTGCCACTTACAGATCGTATGATGTTGGCCAGTTACTTGATAGTCTCTGATGTTCAACCTCCTTATCCAAAAAAAAGATGCCTTTAAATAATAACTAACTCCTAGGACTGTTATGAGAATTAAATAAGACAGGAAGAATTTGCAATGTGTAGTACGTTGACCAAAAGTTAGATGTTACCTTTATTGCTGCTGTTGTTAGATAATGTTTCTCATCTTATCTGACCCCAGGATCTTTTGGGAAGAAAAATCTCAGGACCAGTAATCCATGAATGCTTCTTACAAAAAATTGATCGAAGGCTGTAGTTCTCAACTGGGGGCAATTTTGCCCTCCAGGAGACATTGGGAATGTCTGGAGATGTTATTAAACAAGAGTGTGAGGCTACTGTTTCTAAAACACGGTGGCCGGGGATGGTGCTGAATCTCCCCTGCTGTGCTGCTACAGGACAGGACTGTCTGCCAAAATGTCAACAGTGCTGAGGTTAAGAGACTCTGACCTAAGGAGTCAGCTACATCTTTTCTCCCTATATGCAATAATTAGTAAGCCATAAAACCTCACTTTTATAGTGCTGAATAAAGGATCTTGTAAGTGTGTAATAAATATTCGTTGGAGTAAATTATCATAATTCTGGTGCACATTTAATGAGGACTTACTCTGGGTCAAATGTAATGCTAAACATTTTATATCCATGAGCTCATTTAATTCTTACAACTTATAATTGGGGCACCCTATACCTAGGGAAAGGGAGTTGCAAAGATGGCAACATGACTATAATCACAAAACTAGTTTCAGATGTGCTACACAAATTTATCTTTATCTGCTTCTAAAATATTTCTTCTTTCAACAATAGTAGCCTTTCTTATCCTAAGACAGCATCATATGACTACCATTTTGACAACATGCGTGCAAACAAAAACCTGCAGATGCCAAATTTCTTTGTATTTGAATAAATGTACGTAGGTCTGATACAGCAGCTGCCATGAAACAAGTGATGGCTGCAAATGTACAATGCGAGAATTCTCCAACCATAAAGCAATCACATCAAATAAGAGTGAAATATCATTTTAATCTCCCTGTATGATCATAATACGCTAAGATTCGGTGAACCGAAACTGACGTTATTGCCAGTCTTTTTTTTTCCCTCCTATAAAACACACTAGATTCTGATTAGTTGGCTTTTAAAAGTGAGCGGAAGGGAACATGATCCAGTTAGAAAGTCAGGTCAAAGCCAGGAGATATTAATTCTGCTTCCATTAGCTGTGTCTCCTTATGAACTTCTTAGCCTCCCACTTCCAAAGGGACAAAATGTATCCAGATGCCTACTTTTCTCTTCAAGGACAACTATAAAAGTATTTGTAAAATCAAAGGAAGTTGTTATGGAAAGCTAAAATGTTTTACCGGATACCCTGAGAGTGTTCTTAAAAGAGAAAATTGTACCTGTTTCAACAAAGTGCTTTTAAGTAGGGCTTATAGTCACCTGAATCCTTTGGGTTCCAGAGTGTCTCATAAACATAAAGCTCTAGCACTCAAAGAACATTCCACTCGGTAAGATGAGTTTATTCCCCACACTAAGTCAAATAATTGATAGGCACTCTCCTACAGAGTTTTGCCTTAGATTTTAGCATGAGAAAGTCCTAACCTTGACTAAATCTTACAGATTCAATACCATTTTGTATATTTGGGACATACTCCAAGCTGTTGAAAATTTAAAAATGTAGATTGATTCAATAAAAGCAGAGAAACTACAGTGAATTGGTTCAGAAAGTTCACTTAATCATTCACTTAGCTGAGATCCATCTAGGAGCCATTCTTATCAGTGTGCTAAGCCCTTGGGCTTAATTATGAAAGAAAAAAAAAGACTCAAACTTTGAAGTAACATCAGTTTTCACTACAGATGGGATGGTTTGAAGCAGTGGTTCTCAGCCTTCCTAATGCTGCAACCCTTTAAGACAGTTCTTGTGGGTCGCGACCCACAGGCTGAGAACTGCTAGTTTAAAGTTTTCAAATGAACGATTTACACTGTACTTTTTTATATGGAAAAGTAAGTAATTGGCTTTTTCTGGGTGGAAACTTTGTCACTGAAAGATAAGTATGAATGAAAGCTTCACTTTCGATTCAATTTATACACCAAGCTTACACACACACAAGTCATGCAGACAACATTACAATATGAACTTGACACTGTTAAGCATTTGGGATACGGGAGTTTCCTGTCCTTTGTTTTTTAAGACAGACTGGCTGTGTTGCCCTGGCTGGAGTACAGTGGCATCATCAGAGCTCACAGCAACCTCAAACTGCTGGGTTCCAGTGATCCTCCTGCTTCAGCCTCCCAAGTAGCTGGGACTACAAGTGTGGGCCACCCTACCCAGCTAATTTTTCTGTTACAAGTTTATTCTTGATCTTGAAAACCCTGACTGGTGCAGAGAGGTAGGTAAGGGATGACAAAATATCACGTATTGTGAGTTCTCAATCTGGGTCCTTTCTCAGTGTGACTTTCAGTAAACTTACCATCTATGTCCCTTGGTTGTCTGTTATGTAAAAACAGGTCTTCAAAGAAGTCACAGGAGATGAAGGATGTGGCTTTGTAGCCATCACCCACTATTCTCAGTATATGCTATTATAATACACATAGGTGGTATCATTTCTGTTATTACTGTTATGCACAGAACTAAGATGGAATTGGAATGATCTCTTCAGAACTTAGTTGCTTAGCCAGAAGCATGTTCAAAAAGAAAATTCAGTTTAAAATTAGATTTCGAATGTTGTCTTTTAATTTTCTAGTATAGTTTTATTGTCTTTGTATTTTGGTATTTTTAAACAATGCCTGCGTTTGGCAGACACTGGGTAGACTTACCTCATATAATCCCCATTTTCAGCGCCCCCCTCCCAGCACTATGTGGCCTTATGACCTAGTTCTGTCTGCCGAGAAGCCACCTGGAGGCAGGAGAGCAGCCTCTGGGAAAGTGCTGCTCCCTGGGTGCACGTGCTGTCTTTCCCCCTCTTTTGCTTCTTGCCATGAGTGTGGGTATGAGCGGCGTTGCTGCAGCCTTCAGCTTCAAGAGAAAAGCCAGGGAGCTGGACAGAGGTTAAGAGCTAATTGCATGGAGCCCCAGAATGCGTGTAAGCGGCTGCTTCTCCTTCAACTTCCTGCAGAGAAAAACACTGGTCCTGCTTGCTGCTTAAGCAAACTGAATGCCCGGTGGTTGAATTTCCTGCTACGGTCAGCCAAAGTGTTTCTGATTGCTGTATTACCCAAGGGAACGCTACACAGACCTGTGTGGTCTTTAGACTCTCTTTTCTTCTACTTCTTCCGATTCTGAAAGCTATACTTTGGTCCACTAGAAATTAAGGCAGTATTTCTTAACACGAGGGCCTAGAAACTGAAAGGATAGACTAGAATCATCATTCTTTAAAAAATTAGAAACTGGCTCATTGAAGGACACTGGTAAGAAAATGAAAAGACGAACTGAGTGGGAGAAAAAGTTTACAGAACAGCTACCTGCTGCAGGCTCCGTATCCAGAATTCATAAGGAACTCTCAGAAGACAATGAAAATTAAACAAGACAAGTAAAATATGGGTAAAGTACCTAACCAGACACATTATCAAGGAAGATGTATGGGCAGCAAATATAAATAGACACACAACATCGTTAGTTATTTAGGGAAATTCATACTCAAACCACATGTGGGTATTTCTACAAAAAATAGAAAATCAGCCAGGCATGTGCCTGTAGTCTCAGCTACTCCGGCAGCTAAGTTAAGAGGATTGCTCAAGGCCAGCAGGTTGAGGTTGCTATGAACTATGATGCCACGACACCCTACCTGGGGTGACAGAGGGAAACTGTCTCGAAATAAATAAAATTTTGAAAAATAAAAGTAAATAAAATAAAATACTTAGAATGGTATACTAAAAAGAAGAAATATTACCATATGTAAATTACACTTTAATAAGTTGATTTTAGTAAAAACAGAATATTTTCTAAGAGATGGAGAGCAAAAACAGTTTTTTAAGAGACGAAAATATTCAGAAACTTAATCATGTTTTGGAAGCTAAAATAAGGTTCTGAAACACAAAGACACATATACCTAAGAAAATATTTAATATAATAAAAGGATGACATTAGCCATCATTCCTCAAAATTCTTGGAAAACAACAGACTTTCATGGTAAAGAACATCTTTTCGAAACATAGGCTGCTCCAGAGATTTTGTAGTGCCTCATCATGGGTGGGCTGGCTACTAAAATGTCGACAGAATTACAATTAGGACCTCTCTACCAGTGACTGGGAAAACGAAGTCAACCTTCAGCAAGTCTGTGAAAAAAGAACTAGACCAAGTTCTCCCAAAAGGAAAAGAAGTGAAAAGATATGTAATCAGAATTATCAGAGCACATGAAGAAGAAACAAAGGCTGCACGGGAAATGGTATGGTCCAAATCTCAGCACACCGCAGTGGGAAATGAAGATGTGTTAAATGTTTGGGTTTTATTATAAAGCAAGAAGGAATGTCTTTTTTTTAATAAGAAAAAAACAAAATATAAAGTAAGGCTATAAGTTTTTAATGCATTTCTAGATTTCTTCAGATTTAAAAACTTAGATGAGTATCAAATAAAGAAAAACATATGTGATATTGTACCTGAATTTAAGATATTTAATATCCTCATAATAGCAGAAATAATTTTTTTACATTTTTTATAATGACAGGCCACTTGGGAAGTTGGACGGCATTCATAATATTAAACCATGATGTATTTATCATCATATAATAAAAACACTGCAGGTTAATTTAAAGCAGATTTCAGGCCAAGGGAGGTATCTCTGTGGCTCATTTGAGGCTCTAAACTTAACTGAATCCAGTGGAACAGAGTCTGTGCCAGCAAAATGTTCATACTGTCTTTGACTGCAATAAAATAGAAATAGAACTTTCATCACCAAAACTTGGTCTACTTCCTTCAAGGCATTTTGTAGAAATAATTGATGAACCAATTGAATTGATTCATCTGCTGAGGAAGATACATCCCCCAAATATCTATTTTTTGTCTTGAATTTCTTCTTCAATTTTGGAAAACTGGCAGCCACATAACATTTTATATATTTAAATCTATAGCTATCCATGTATATTTTTTATATATTATATATATTTTCCATATGGTTTTGTAACTGTGGAAAACACTTTAAAATGGCAGCATTAGAACTAAAGAATTTAGGGTATAAAATTCACTGTACAGAATTAGCCTTTTCTGCAAAAATAAAAAATAAATAAAATTAAATGGCACTCACTGTTTACAAGTCATGTTTAATACAGTAAAAGCATCAAGGTTCAAGTCAATATGCTAAAGTCTGAGAAAAATAAAATTTCCAGAGTAACATCATTCTATATTTCTCTACAGCCATCAACTTTCATTTTAAAAAAAAAGTCTCCCATTAGACAATATGGACGAAGCTGGAACATATTCTTATTAGTAAAGTATCTCAAGAATGGAAGAAAAAGTATCCAATGTACTCAATACTATTATGAAACCAGTATATAATCACCCACACTTTCATATGAAAAATAAAACACAACTAGAGCTCAGGATGAAGGAGGGGAGGGAAGAGGAGGGGGAGGTTGGGTGGGGGGGAAGGGTAATCGGTGGGGGGGGCCGCCTCACCTATGGAGCATATTGCAAGGGTACATGCCAAATCTATTAAGACAAGAGTATAAATGTCTTAAAACAATAATTAAGTGAGGTGAAGGCCATGTTAACAATTTTGATGTAAGCATTCCATATTGTACCTCATAAATGCATTAACGTATACAGTTATGATTTAATAAAAAAATGTTAAAAGAAAAAAGTGACAGGTATAAAGAAGCAAAGGACAACATCTCTACTGGATTGAAATGATTTGCAGAAGGTTCAACCATTAAAGCAGACATTTGGTGGCATTACTGGTAAAATCAACACGGCTATTCACAGTTCCTTGAGGCACAGGATTCAGTGATAACTGCCATGTGAAATACTCTTTACATTCCAACAAGGAAGAGGAAAACAAATGGATTCTCCAGTATTTTGTCACAAAGGACACAAAGGATCTTCTTAAGCAATTAGCTCGACTACATCACTGTTATTTTAAACCATGCTGATGGAATGTAGAGTAGAAGGCTTTTGGCTGGACAGTGCTACCTTTCAGTACACTAAAGATGAAACTTGAGTTAACACTTGTGGTTACTTACCACTACACTATCTTTAAGGAATAAAAACACACTGCTGGTGGGACTGCAAACTAATTGAACCCTATTGGAAGGAATTATGGAGAAACCTCAAAGAACTCAAGCTAGACCTCCCATTTGATCCTGCAATCCCATTATCTACCCAGAAGGTAAAAATCCTTTTATCATAAGGACACTTGCACTAGACTGTTTATTGGAACTCAATTTACAATTGCCAAT
>CAUYQV010165445.1:0-22555 GCA_963574575.1 Galagoides demidoff | reverse complement strand
ATCCTTTCTTCTGGTTCTTGCACTCTGTTACCAAGAGATTCTACCGTATTTTTCAGATCTTTGGGGGGGCTGCAATCTCTTGCCTTAATGTTTCAAAATCTTTAGTGGTTTTGTTTTTGAATTCATTGAATTCTTGAGTGAACTTTTGGAATGCTCCTTGAATTTCTAGTTCTATCTTTGCCTCTATTCTATTAATCTTATTTGCAATCTAAATTCTGAATTCAATTTCAGACATCCAGCTACCCGTTTATATAAGGGATCTTCAGTTTCGTCTGCCACATCCTTTCTTGGGGGGTTGATCTACTCTGGTTATTCATATTACCAGAGCTTTTCCGCTGATTCCACCCTATGATTGTTTTATCCCGTTTGGCTTTTCCCCTTGAGGTTTGTCAAGGACCCGTACGGTGTTACGGCCTGAGAGACTGGGGACCTGCTTGTTGTGATTGGGCTTAGTGGGTCTGTCTTATTTTCAGCTGGTCTCTGTCCTACACTAGTGATTCAGTTACTCTTGGTTGATCTCCACTGTGGAGAAATACCAGCAATTAAATCACCCCGCCCCCATAATTAACTATTGGGCAAGAAAAATCAAACCTTTCCTCAACCATACACCAAGGGTGTCCTGTTGAATAGTCCCTGGGTGGTCTGCCCGGTTTAATGGGTCTACATCAGTTGTCCCAGTCAGCACCTGTTTCAGGTGGAAAAGTTCAAATGTTTCCGGCAGCTAGATAAGAGGGGTCCACTTGCAGCTCAGATATAACTTGCTCCAGTGCTCTGTGAAGGCAAAGGGACCCACCCAGCAAATGGGTTAGTCTGGGAAGGTTAATACCTCCTCCCCCACCTTGCACCCAGTCACTCATAATCTCCCAGGTCTGTGACCCTATTCACTCCAGTAGGCAACTGCTCCTGGGGTTTATGACTGCCAAAATCACCCAGAAATCTATGTCTGGCAAGGGGGCTACGCGTGTTTAAATTAGGCTGTGAACGTTCTCTTAATTCCAGCCGTTTGCCTTCTGTTGGCGGCTAGATTCCTCTGCAAGTCAGAGGCTGTTACCGCTAATGAGCAACTCAACCCTGGGCAGCAATTAGATTTTATACTCAGGTGTCAATCCCTGCCTCTGTCCACCCACTGCCTTTGTTTCAGCATTCCCCTGAGGGCGAGGTGCTCGTTGGGAAATCTGATTCCACTCCAGCAGGGGAAAAATTTATGCTTTGAAAGTTGTGGCCATTACAGCCTCACACCTTCTGTCCAATCTAAATTCTTATACAAGTCATAGGCTTTCTAGAGCTGGTATATAACTCAGCTCTGAGCCTGAAGCAAATTAGAGTTTACATTCAGGTGTTAATTCCAGCCTCTGCCCACCCACTGCCTTTGTCTCAGCTATTCCCCTGAGGCCTGGTGCTAATTGTGTCTTTACTTACAAAAGTTACCAAGTCCGATCGTTCAGCCTGTGTCTGCTGTCCAGAAACCTCTGGTTGCCCAGAGAAACCTATCTGGAACAGAGTCAGTTTGCAGCTCAGGATGCCACTGTTGTTGTATGGCTTCCTCCAGGCCAACTTTCTTCTCCCCACTCCTGTGTCACAGTCAGCACAGAGCAGCACCAGCCCTTTCCCCCTCTACTTCTCTCCAGGAGATGCCCAAGAACCTGGACTCTGTAGGTAACAAACCTCCAGACCTCGGGGGGGCGAAGGGGTGGGAGTCCTTGGAGTTCAATGTTGCAGGTCGGGACTATATACAGTTTCATGTCTGGCAAGAGGGTGCTGTGGCATGCCAGCAGGGATAGGAGGTTCAGTTTTTAGGGGATCTCTCCCGTGGGATAGAGTGGGAGGATCTTTGAACTTTGCTCACTTGTTTGAACTTTGCTCACTTGTTTGCATGGAGTAAACTGCGAGCCCTTCTTGTGGGGGAAGGGGACTCCCATTCACTTGCTAGTGGATTCTGTACCTTTTGATTGTATTTTTGGGGTTGCAGCTCACCTCAGGAAGGTTGAAGTGCACTCTTCAATCTTCTCTCTTGGCTCCGCTCCAAACCATCAGCTCCTTTGCTAAACTTCTGTCCTTTAAGCCCCCTTCTGGACAGGAGCTTCTTCAAAAAGCTGGCTGCAGTCCACCATCTTGGCTCTGGGCTTCAGATTTTATTTTAGTTCACCAACACCAGAAATGGTGCTTCTCAGGGTCCAGGAGGAGGAACAGCTGGGGAAGTAGTCCGAGTGCCCTGGGCTTGATCTGGCTGCGAGGGGGACAGAGACGCTTTCGGGATCTGAGAAAAGACCCTTGAGGGAGAGGGCTTCTGAGGACCAGTTGGGGGGAGGGGAGTGGTCCCTTGATTCTTTTGTTTTCAATTTCATTTACTTCTGCCCTAATTTTGGTTATTTCTTTTCTTCTGCTGGGTTTGGGGTTGAAATGTTCTTCTTTTCCACTTGCTTGAGATGATCCATTAAGTTCTTGGCTTCCTCTCTTTCTGTTTCTTGATGAAGGTTTCCAATGATATCCATTTCCCTCTTAGGACTGCCTTTGCAATATCCTCCAGGTTTTGATAATTTGTGTCTTCATTATCATTCTGTTCCCAAAATTTGGTGATTTCCTTCATATTCTTGTCTTTGACCCAGGTATTATTCAGCCTAAGATTATTTAGTTTTCATAAATTTGTTTGAATATGAAGATTCCTATTGCTGTTGAGTTCAACTTTTATTCAACTGTGGTCCGAGAAGATACAAGGAGTAATTTCTACAGTTTTAAATTTTTGAGATTAGACTTATGTCCTAGGATATGATCTATTTTAGAGGATGATCCATGGGTTGATGAGAAAAATGTATATTCAGTTTTATTAGGATGAAATATTCAGTAGAAGTCTGTAAAGTCCATTTCTTCTAAGGTCAGGTTTAAGTCTAGTATTTCTTTGTTTAGCTTCTTCTTGGAGGATCTATCCAAAAGTGTCAAAGGGGTGTTAAAATCTCCAACTAGTGTAGTTCAGGATGATATTAAGTTGTTCATATCCATTAAGGTCTGCTTTATGAATTGAGGAACATTCTGGTAGGGTGCATAAATGTTAATTATCAAAATCTCTTCATGTTGGGTATTTCCCTTGAAAAACATATAGTGACCATCTTCATCTTTCTTTATCTTTGTTGGTTTAAAGCTAATTGTATCTGCAACTAAAATTGCAACCCCTGCTTTTTTCTGGTTTCCCCTTGCCTGTATTATAGAAGCCCATCCCTTCACCCCGAGTCTATTTTTAACTTTTAAGGTAAGGTGAGATTCTTGTATACAACAGATAACAGATATCCCATCTGAGTTTATGTATCCAGTCAGCTAGGCTGTGCTTCTTTAGAGGACAATTTAAACCATTCACATTAATTGAAAGAATTGATAAGCCTGGTTGTGTTTTGGATGTTATGACTTTCAGATCTCCAGTGGGCATTTTTAATCCTTTCACCACTGTGTAAGTTGGGTTTTGTTCAAATATTTCTGGGTGAGTTTACTTTGGAGGTAGAGCATTGTGCTGGTCATAGTGGAGGACGGGTCTGAGAACATCCTGGCAAGCTGGTTTAGTTATGACACATTTCTTTAACATGTCTATATCATTAAAGTATTTGATTTCTCCATCACAAATGAAACTCAGTTTAGCTGGATAGAAATTGGATAGAAATTGGATAGAAATCCTGGGCTGGAAATTGTTTTGTTTTAGGAGATTGAAGATTAATGACCATCCTGTTCTGGCTTGAAAGGTTTTGGCTGAGAGATCTGCAGTCCTTCTGATATCTCTCCCTTTGTAGATGATGCTTTTCTTACACCTGACTGCTTGCAGAATTTTCTCCTTCATCTTAACTTTGGCAAAGTTAATCACAATATGCCTAGGAGATGCTTTATTTGGATTGAGTCTTGCTGGGGTTCTGAAACTGTGTACTATCAGAAATTCTGTATTTTTTACAATGCTTGGGAAATTCTCCTTCAAAATCTCTTGGAGTAGAGCATCTGTACCTTTAGGACCATCCTCTTCTCCTTCAGGAATTGGTATAAGACAAACGTTTGATCTTTTGGAGTGATACCACAACTCTCTCAGGGAATGATCCAATTTTGCTCTCCATCTGTCTTCCTCATTGAGCAGTTGGGAATGTTCAAAAGCTTTGTATTCAGTTTCAGAAATCCTTTCTTCTGCCTGGTCAGGCCTATTACTGAGGGATTCTACTGTATTTCAGAGCTCCCCAACTTTTTTATTTCCTTGAGCTCTGCTATCTCTTTTCTCATTATGTCCATATCTTTGGTGACTTAGGCTTTGAATTCACTAATTTCTTGAGACAACTTTAGAACTACTCTTTGGAATTCAATTTATATCTTTTCTTCCATTCTATTTATCTTATTTCCACCCATTTTCTGAATTCAATTTCTGACATTGCAGCCATTTGTCTATGCATGGCATCTTCAGTTATATCTCCTTTGTCATTTCTTAAGGAGAAGGGTTGATCTACTCTGGTTATTCATGTTGCCAGAGTTCTTCTTTTGGGTCCACATCATGTTTATTTTCTACTGTTTGGTTATTATAACCAGTATGGTGAGATTGAATTGGGGTTCCCAGGTAGTAGAGATAGCCCCTTACCAAAGCGCTAGGCTCTGTAATTGTGACTTATCTCCTATAACCTTACAAAGGCCGCTTTCAGAGTTTTGGACAGAGATTCTGAGGACCTACTTGGTGAGACAGGGCAAGCTAGCTCTGTTTTTATATCAGCCAACCTCTACCCTATCCTAAGAAGCCACATTATTGGGTTTAAATCCTGACTGTGAAGAGATACAAACAGCTGTAGCACCCAGCCTCCACCCTTCAGTTCTTTTCCACTACAGAACTTCGAAGGTCAACCTCAGAATGTCCCAGAGTGAACAGCCCCAGACATGAGTTCCAATTAAATTGTCTCAAGCAGAACAAACCTTGCACAACAGAGAAGAATTCAAGGGTCTCCAACAGCACAGTTGGAAACAGTGATCCATGCCCCCACCCACCAGACTCAGGCCACACTACTGTCCACTTCTTTGCTCACAGGCCCAGTTGGGCCAAGGGCCATGCTCCCACCCACTGGTCTCAGTCCACACCCAGCAAACCTCTGCTTGCTAGAACAGTTCGAGTCAGGGGTTCACAACCCTGCCTGTCAGTCTCAGTCCACACTGCCTGGCTAGCCTCTGTTCACAGGCTCTGTTAGAGTCAGGGCACGACGCCCCACCTTCTGGTCTCAGTCCTCACCCAGTAAGTCTTTACTTACTGCCCCGCTGGAGACAGGGGACCACACCCTTGCCCTCAGGTCTCAGTCCACACCTAGAAAGCCTTGCTTTCAGGCCCACCAGGGCTTAGAGACCAGCCCTGCCTGCCAAACTCAGTCCACATGGGGCAACCACTGTCCAACTGTGGGTGCCATTACAGCCCGGGGTTCTGCACCCCATCCTGCCAGACACAGCTCAAACCCAGGGTCAACACCACCACTGGTCAGGCATAGTAATAACCAGGGTACTGCTCCTCTTCCCACCAAGTGTCACTTTCTTCTCACACCCTCTTTCTTCCCCCAGATTCCTTAGTCACAGATTCCACCCTGAGGGTTGGCAGTGCACACTATGCCCAAATATCTCGGGCAAAGATCAAACACTCTGTGTTCTGCAGGGGGGACAACTTCAGACCACCATGTAAGGGGGGGAAGGGTATACTGGGAGTTTGGACTTGTGGGGGGAAAATATCTGTTCAATTTTATGCCTAGTGGTGTCTAGGTTCATAAGTGACACCTCCCTGGAGAAAAAGATCTGGTGTTTAGTGGCTCTCTCCAGTGAGGTAAAATGAGAGGTCTTTTGTTCCCTGCTCACTAGCAGATAGCCTGTGGTGGGCCAACTGCTTAAGGGAGGGGGTCTTCGATCCTCTAGTCAATAGGCTTTGTACCTATTTGTTTTCTTGAATGCTCTTCCTTGCCAAACTTCTTTCTTGGCTCAGCTTCCCACCTTTGGCTTCACAGAATCCAATTCTGTCCAGTTTTTCTCCCTCTAGTTAGGAGCCTCTGTCGAGGGTTGCTACCAGTCAGCCATCTTCCCAGAATTCCTGTGAGGCCTTCCTAAGAATTTTATACATAATTTGGTGTACCCTCCTCTTTGAGACTCAACTTTACTCACTATCTAGCTGCTACAGTCACCCCAAATGCTATCCTGTGGTTTCTATTCAAATGTCAGCCCCTCTACACAACTACTGATTAGGCGGCACCCTGAGGCAAACATCCACAAAGAATGAAAACCTTGCTCTATCTTACTCTGTCTTCCAACTGTCAACATTCTCCAGTTTCAACCTACTTTCTGTTGTTCCTATTATACTTCACAAACACGTTTCTTATATTTTTTCCAAAAGTTACCATTGTTATTTGTAGGAAAGGTAGTCTGACGTGTGCTACTTTGTCAATATTAAAAGTGGAACTCTGAAGAATTATTTTTAATATCAGAAGAGACACACTCATTGGGATTTTCATTACCACTTTTTAACATTACATAGTTGTAACAATATTTCCTACAGCAGTTCTTTTTCTAGTCTAGTCTTTCTTACATGAGAAAAGAGAAGTATTTGAGATGTGAATGAATGGAGAAGGGGGGAATGAAGGGAAATGGAATGACAGGATGATTGTGAAAAGGAAAGAAAATTTATGCTAACAAAAAGGACAAACTGACAAACCCTTTGTCCCGGTGTCTCACATTTCAACCACAAATGAAGCCATGTAATTTCTGTCACAGATGCTATGAATGATTTTGGTACATATTGTAACTCACTTTCATAAAGAGAATAAAGGCCAAATAAAATGTTACAATGTTATAAGATCGTAGCTTTTAAGATCTTATAACATTATAAGATCATAGCACATGATTTATAAAATAAAAAATATAAATTCCTCGATACAATGTCCAACATTTCTCTTTTACATGCTGTGATATAAACTTTTTCTTAAAATTTCTATAATTCAATCTTTAAAATATAATCATACACAAAAAAACAAGACTAAAAACTCTAGACTTCACTTCGGAAGCACTAAATTTTACTGGTGCTCATACCAATGTAAATAGATGAGAGGTTTCTAAAAAATGTATGATCATCATAATTTTTATCATAATTAAACCCCTCAACTGTTATATAAGTTGCATGCAATCAGAGGATTCTGGGATGATGGCAAAGTAGGAAGCACTAGAAATTTATCTCCCTATGTAGACAATAATTGCCCTGGCAGAATTTGTCCTACGTAATAGTTTGAAATTCTAGAGTCTAATAAAGGCTTGCAACTTCTAGGCAAAGACTTAAATAGTAAATTGCAGTTAATTTTGCTCAGTTTTAGGTGTTAGCATAAGCAGGTATTCATTTTCCACTTTTAGCCCCATGGCAGGCAGCTGTGCATGCATTATAAATAGCAACTTGCATGCAGCATATGGGAACCATAATGGGCAAAAATAACCCTGTTCCAAGTGTGTTCTAAGCACTGATTGCTGCTTCTGATCACAGAAGTGAAGATAAAGAGGCAGGCAGGTAGACACTGTTGTTGCATTTCCCCCTCATTGTTGCAATGCTCTCCCTCTCCAAATAAAGTGATTACCAGGATATTTAAAGAGCTGGCACCAAACTTTCCCACCCCTTAATTTCTATCTTTTTGCCCTTTTGTGAGTCAGACATTAAAGACTAGGCCATTCAAAAGCCAACTGCATATATGGGGAAAATTAGAAGGTGATTTGCCCTGCCCAGGGAAAGGTTCATATTTAGGAAAACCTGAGAAGATTTGAAATTTAGTCCTCAGGCTAATCCTTCACACAGAGACAGCCTAAAATGATGAAAAATAAATAAACAAAGCAATAACAAAACAGCAAGTCCTTAAGAAGACAAAGAATACGACTTCCAGAATTAATAGATTATTGGATTGAAATATCCTGATTTCAACAAAAAATGAGAAGACATACAGGAAAGTATGGCACATTCAAAAGAAAAAAATAAATCAACAGTATCTGTCAGTGGAATATAGCTGATGCTAGATCTTCCAGACCAAGGTGTTTTAAAGATGCTCAAAGATTACTAAGGAAGATGTTGAGAAAGGCACAAAAATACTGGGTGAATATCACTAAAGAGATAGGAAATCTAAAAAGAAACCAAATAGAAATTCTGGAGTCAAAAACTACAATGAAATACAGACTAGATGGATTAAAAGGCAGATTTGAGAAGGCAGAAGAAAGAAGCAGTGAATTTAAAGATAGAACAATACAATAGAACAATACAATTTATTGAGCGTGAGCAAAAGATCCACCTGTGGGATACCAAGAGATGGGCCAACATATGCATTGTGGGAATATCAAGAGAAGGAGAAAGGAGCAGAAAGAATATTTCAAGAAGGAATAACTCAAAACTTCCCAAACTAGATGAAAGGTATGAATAAAAACATCTAAGAAACTCAATAAACTCCAGGTAAGAGGAACTCAAAGAGACCCATACAGATACATATAATTATCAAGCTTTCAAAAGAAAAAGACCAAGAAAGAATCTTGAAGCAGTTTGAAAAGCAACTTGTGACATATAAGAAATCATCAATAAGGTTATGTGCAAATTTGTCATCACAAACTAGAAGCCAGAAGGCAATAAACCAACATATTAAGAATGCTGAAAGAAAAAATACCTTTCAACCAAGAATCCCATATTTGGCAAAAGTGTCCTTCAAAGTAAGGGTGAAATTTAAGACACCCTAGAACCTCCACAGTTAACCACCTCCCTACGTTGACTGCCTACTTAAGGTGACCTAATTTTCATAGACTGGACATGCACCACAAGTACTCAGTGGAAGTTCCTTATGTTGATCACATCCCTACTTGACCAGTTTGTTACAGTCCCTTGGATGGTCACCTTACAGAGGTTCTACTGAATTCTGATATAAACAAAAGCTGAGGAAATTTAATATCACTAGACCTGCCATGCAAACATGCGCCAAAGAGCCCTTCCAGTTTGAGATGAAAGGACACTAGACAGTAACTAGATGCTGTATAAAGAAAAGAAAATACCAATAAAGGTAAATATATGGACAATTATGAAAGCTACTATTATTCTAACTCTACTTTTGGGTGTTTTTTTTCATAATTTCAGAGACTAATGCATTTTAAAAAGTGTTAGTCTAAAAGTAGTATTATTATAACTTAGTTAACTATATTTTGTTTTCTATATAAGTTAAGAGGATAATGCATTAAAAGAATTATTAGTTTATGTTTCTGGGCACACAATGTAAAAAAGATGTAATTCTGTGATGTCAATAATCAAAATGGGTGGGAATGGAGAAATAAAGAGGTCAAATTTTTGTATGTCATTGAAGTTAAGCTGATACAAATTTAAAGTAGAGTGTTAGGCTGGATGCCTGTAGCTCAGCACCTAGTGTGCCAGCCACATACACTGAGGCTGGTAGATTCGAACCCAACCCAGGGCCTGCCCCCAAACAATGACAACTACAACAAAAAAACAGCCAGGCACTGTGGTGGACACTGTAGTGTCCAGTACACCTGTAGCTCAGCACCTAGTGTGCCAACCACATACACTGAGGCTGGTAGGTTCGAACCCAACCCAGGTCCTGCCCCCAAACAATGACAACTACAACAAAAAAACAGTCAGGCACTGTGGTGGACACCTGTAGTCCCAGCTACTTGAGAGGCTGAGGCAAGAGAATTACTTAAGCCCAAGACTTTGAGGTTACTGTGAGTTGTGATACCTACAGCACTCTATTGAGAGCCACACGGTAAGACTCTGTCTCAAAATAAATAAATAAATAAATAAAAATAAAGTAGAGTGTTAAAGCATTAGGAAATCTTTTCCCAAAGGTAATACAAAGAAAATAGCTATAGAATATACACAGAAGAAAGGAAAAAGTAATTAAAACATTTCATTAAAAATTCAACTAAACATATGATAGTAATGGAGGCAATGAGGCATATAGACTACAAATAGCAAAATGACAGAAGTCTCTTCATACCAGTAATTACTCTAAATTGAAATGTATTACCTCCAATTAAAAACAGATTGGTCAGCCAAGCATGGTGGCTCATACCTATAATACTAGCACTTAGGAGACTAAGGCAGTAGATTGCTTGAGCTCAGGAGTTCAAGACCAGCCTGAGCCAGAGCGAGACCCCTATCTCCATGGAGGAGGCAAGGGGATTGCTTGAGCCCAAGAGTTTGAAGTTGCTGTTGGCTATGATGCCACAGCACTCCACCACCCACCAAGGGTGACAAAATAAGACTCTGTCACCCTCAACAAAAAAAAGAAAGAAAGAAAATAAAAGAAAACAGATTGGTGGAATGGATAAGGAAAAACAGGATCCAGCCATATGTTGCCTGTAACAGACTCACTTTACATCTAAAGACACAAACAGAATGTGAAGGGGTACAGCCCCCCACACTCAGACATGGTAGTTTGGCCTTATACGCTCCCCCTGGAACAAGGAGCTAAGATGGAAATTCCCTTATTCTGAGAACATGCCTGGGCCTGCTGAGAAGCAAAAAACGTTCTTAGAATGGAACTTGCTGGAGGACTATGCCGGGTTGTAGCTGGCAGCTAAACACCTGTTGAGGCACTGGGCAGTTGAACTTTGTTCCTTTCTCCTCATTAACACAATAATTGTTGGTCTTAGTTCAAGGAAATGGGCCAATGGAACAGCAATCTGGCATCTTTGTGACTCAGCCCCACGTAAAATGTTCTTAATTTGTATCAATTGTATACGTATTTAACAGTAATTGTATTGAATTGGAATCTGTGATCTTACTTTGCTGTCTTAACTTTTTGATATTTTAAACTTTTATTGGATGTTTTAGAGTATATATGAGAATCAATAAAGATAGGTGGTCGCTGAGTGCCAGAAGGAGCCTCAGCCTCCCTCATCAGATTAATCATCTCATCTGCAGTGTCTTCCTCTGCATCATTGACCAGTTAGCTCCGAGAACAATAACAGAATGGAAATTAAAAGATAGAAAAAGATACTTCTTATAAATGGTAACCACAAGAGAGCAGAGGTGGCTATACTAGCATCAGAAGACTTAATTCAAAAAGCATTATAAAAGACAAAAAAAGATATTATATATTAATAAATGACTGAACATAGCAAAAGAATGTTATAAACATTTATGTACCAATTAAAAGATTTTAAAAATACATGAAGCAAAAGCTGAAAGAACTGAAGAGAGAAACAGATAATTCTATAATAGCAGTTCATTAAATGAAATAGACTGAAAATAGTGGAAAGAACAATCAGACAAAAGAACAAAGAGGACCTATGACAATAAACCAAGCAGATCTAACAGACACCCACACAGCACTGTACCTGACAACAGCATACACATTCTTCTCAAGTGTACATTAGACACTTTCTAAGAAATACCATGTTAGGATATAAATTAAGTAAAAATGTAGTATAACCATACAATGGAATAGTATTCAGCTTTAAAAAAAAACAAAAAGAAAAAACAAAATTCTAGCCAAGGAGAGTGACTCTCATTTGTAATTGTAGCACTCTTGGAGGCCAAGTCAGGTAGACTGCTTGAGCTCATGAGTTCAAGAGACCAGAACAAGTAAGAGTGAGACCCATCCCTACTAAAAACAGAAAAATTACTTGGGCTTGTGGCAGGCACCTACTTGGGAGGCTGAGGCGAGAGGACAGGACCACTAAAACCCAGTAGTTTGAGGTTGCTGTGAGCTATGACACCACAGCACTCTACCCAGGGCTATAGAGTAAGACTCCGTCTCTAAATAAAACAAAAAAATCCCCCCAAATTCTGACAGTGTGAATTAACCTTAGGGATATTAAGCTAAGAGAAGTAAGCCAGTCACAGAAAAATAAATACTGTATGATTCTACTCAGGTTAAGTAATTATAATTAAAATTAAATAGTTAAAATTAAAGAGACAGAAAGTAAAATGGCAGTTGCCAGGAAGGTCAGAGGAGAGAATGGGGAGTCACTGATTAATGGGTTTCAGTTTTACAAACTCAGAGAATATCTAGTGATAAATGGTGGTGTTGGTTACATAGCATTATGAATGTATTTAATTCTACTGAACTTCACATTTAAAATGGTCAAGTTGGTAAATTAAAATGTATGTCATGTAAATGTATAATTTAAAAAATTGGGGAAAAGGCTGGGCACAGTGGCTCATGCCTGTAATCTTAGCACTCTGGGAAGCCAAAGTAGGTGGATTGCCTGAGCTCACAGGTTTGAGGCCAGCCTGAGCCAGAGCAAAACTTCGTCTCTAAAAATAGCTGGGCATTGTGGTAGGAGCCTAGAGTCTCAGCTACTCAGAAGGCTGAGGCAAGAGAATCGCTTAAGTCCAAGAGTTGGAGGTTGCTATGAGCTGTGATGCCATGGCACTATACCAAGGGTGACAAAGTGAAACTCTGTCTCAAAAAAAAAAAAAAATGAGGGGGAAAAATGTATAGAATGGACTGTTCCTGACACTAACAATTAGTCTACACTTGGTCATACATTTTATTCTAATTTACTATAAAACTGATAAAAAGCAAAATTATGTGTTACTTTCAAAGTTTCACATAAACAAATAAAGATAAATCACATATATCCTTATTAAATAGTTTCAAAATATGATTATAACATCCTCCTATGCAAAAACACAAAATTTTGTTTATTCGTGTTCTGTTAAAACTTTTCCCTAATTCCATCTTCTATGAGCTACTGAATCATTTTTTCTACCTTTACTGGTAAAACACAAAGAAACTACCTATTTTCTAACAATGAATCTACATTTCAAATTTGAAAACCACCTCTGTTTTCTCTTTACAACTGCATGAACTACTTTCAGATCTTTTATCTATGCCAGTCAACTTCTGTTGTTTACCTTCTTACAAAAATGAATGAACTTCACTCAAGTAATCCAATACTTATTACATCTATAAGCCTGTATTTGTGTAGGAGTCACTATACGAAGTATATGAGAATTACGAATAAAGCTCACCTAAATCCAATTTCCTTCCTACTTCCTAAAAAATGTAGGTTATGAAAAGAACTCACTGCTATGTCTCTACTGCCCTCTATAGGTGTCTCAGTCCATTTTGTGTTGCTATAACAATACTACAGGCTGGAAAATTTATAAAGGAAAGAAATTTATTTCTCACAGGCTGGGAAATCCAGTATCAAGGTATTGGCCTCTAGTGAGGGCTTTCTTGTTGTTTCATCCCATGATGGAAGGCAGGAGAAGCAAGGATGAGAGAAAGACAGAGAGGGCAAAGCTCACTTTCATAACAATGCACTCTCATGATAATGAACTCAATCCCTTGAAAATGACATTAATCCATTCAGTAGAGCAGTACCTTCATGGCATAATCACTGCCTAAAGGTCCTACCTTTTAATATAGTCACAGTGGTAATTACAGTTCAATGTCAATTTTGGAGGGAACATTTAAAACCATGAAAATAGTTCTTGGAAGACACTAATAAATTATAAGAAACCCACAGCCAGATGCAGTGACACATGCCTGTCTATAATCCTAGCACTTTGGAAGATCAAGATAGAGATCACTTGCAGCCAGGAGTTTGAGACCAGCCTGGGCAATAGATACCTTGTCTCTACAAAAAAATAGAAAAGTTAGCTGGGTGTAGTGGCACACATCTTTAGTCCCAGCTACTAAGGAGCCTAAGACAGGATTGGTTGAGCCCAGAAGCTTGAGGTTGAAGTGAGCTATGATGCCAGGGCACTCTATCCTGGGTGACACGCAAAATCCTGTCTCAAAAATCAAAACCAAAAGCCCAGAAAATAATACCTAAGTGTTGTCACCTTAATGATATGGAAAGCTGTATCGATAATCAAATACACTGCAAAAAGAAGTGACTGCCCTGTTCTTTGGTTCCTATGATCCTTCTCCTTCAAGTACAGTCATGTATGTATAATGACAAATTAGTCAAGAAAAGACAATGGTCCCTTAAAATTAAAATGAAATCAAAACAAATCCTTTCCACATTTAGATAAATGCCTGTAGTATTTGTATAGTGATATACTGTACAGGTTTGTAGCCTAAGATAGGAACAGGCTCTACCACATAGCCTAGGCGTGTATTAGGCTACACCATCTAGTTTTGTGAAGTATCCTCTATAATGTTCACACAATGGTGCAATTACCTAACACATTTCTCAGGACATCTTCCTGTCATTAAGTGACATATGACTATAGATGAACATGTAGTTATATTGTTATACTAAAAGGAATACAATATACAGATTTGAGAGAATTTGGCATCAGACTACATGTGTTAGAATCTCATTCTGCCATTTTACTAGCAGTGTCTCCATTACCTCGTCTCTAAAATGGTATTAACAATAATATCAACTACATATGATCAGCCCTTAGCAAAGTGTTTGACATATAGCAAGAACTCAGGGTTACAGCACTGTCATTAATGTTATTATTGCTATTACTACTACTGACACTATAGCAAAATGGCTAGGATCATAGCCCACAAAGAGAGTACAGTTTAGAATCAGGGCTCAGTTATTACTTTGCAACAGGAGGGAAATCATTTAATTTCTTTGTGCCTAAGATTCTTCATCTAGAGAATAGGAATGACAACAACAGTTACCACTTCACAAAGAAACTTCAGTGAGCTAAGGCATGTAAAGACAGCCTTTAGAAGAGTGCCCAGCAAAGAGACACTCACACTGTTAGTGGATACTGGTGTGGTTCAGTTACCTTCACATGAACACTAACATACTCTGCTTCAGAGGCCTGACAGAATCAGTCTGTAGGTAAAACTGTTCAAAATCAGTAATACTCCTTACCTGGGCAAGGGATTCAAGTTAGACTTGAATTATAATCAATGCTTCCCACTGAGTTAAAGTATGGTTCTATTACATAGTAAGTCTGCAATCATCATGTATGTTCCACTTTTACCAACATGTATGTGAGGCAAAAAACAACAGTCTCTTGAGTTATATAAGCGAGCTTTTGTTTCTGGAGACCCAAGAACAGCTATACAATTCCCAATTATAGCATAAATCTTCCCCCCTGCAGAGAGTTACTCAATGTAAATGGTTCATTTACATTGTAGCTGTTAATGCTCTACTCATACCTCCTTCTGCAATGCCTTTGGTGATGCTGGACAATTTCCAGCTTCCAGCATGTCCATTTCTTTACTGAAGAACATTCTCTGATTTCTGGAACCCATCTGCCATACCTGTGCATTACATAGGCTGTAAGAACCTGAAAATACTCCCATTCTCTAATTCTACCAAAGAGCAGTCCTCAACCAATGAATGAATGGATCCAAACGTAAATACCCCAACTTCCTTGCTCCTCTGGTGGGATAATTCTGAGGATCCCGGAGTTTTCCAAAAGTACTCCAGGTGTCCACAAAGGTAACTTGCTTGATAACAGTTCTAGTTTGGCTACTATCTCTTCCCAAGTTTACCTGCCCACTCCACTATCTGGAGCTATCAGATGGCCTACTTCTGAGGAAACCCAAAGAGAAACTATAAACACAGGCAAGAGTATAAAAATTGCATTGTGACTGTTCTACTTATTTTAATCTACTTGAAATATTTTAGTAAACAGAAAGAAGTGCCTATCATATATAATAAGCTCCAATATAACTATCGGCAGATTTCTCAGCAGAAATCTTATAGGTCAGAAGAGTGGAATAATATATTCTCTGATATACTATGAACAATAATAAAACCAACAAATTGCATAGTCTATAAAAAAATGGACTAATGCCTATTATACAACATACCAATATGAAATCATAAAGAAATAGAAAATGTGAGCAGATCAATAAATAATGAGTAAGAAATTGAATCAGTAATAAAAGTCTCCCATCAAAGAAAAGCCCAAGACCGGGATGCTTCACTGCTGAATTCTGCCAAACATTTAGAAAAGAACTAGGATCAATCCTTCTCAAACTCTTCCAAAAAACTGAAGGAAAGAGAATACTTCCAAACTTATTTTATGAAGTCAGCATTACCATGACCCAAGGGAAGACAAGGACACCACAGGAAAAAAAATTATTAGCCAATCCTAAACAAAATATTAGAAAACTGAATTCAACAGCACATTTAAAGGCTCATTCACCATAATCAAGTGAGATTTGATTACAAGAATTCTAGTTTTATTCGCTGGTATACAAGTAAGTTTCAAAATATGCAATCAATAAATGAAATCTATCACATTAACAGAATGAAGGACAAAAACCATACAATTATATCCAGAGGCTGAAAATGCAATTAACATAATTCAATACCCTTTCATTATAAAAACTTTCAATAAATCACACATAGAAGCAATGTGCCTCAATATAATAAAGGCCATATATAAAAAGCCCAATTATCACAGTCCATGCTAAAAATGTTAAAAGCTTTTTTTTTTTTTTTTTTTGAGACATCTTACTTTGTTGACCTTGCTGGAGTGCTATGGTGTCTTAGCTCACAGCAACCTCAAAGTCTTGGACTCAAGTGATCCTCTTGCATCAGCCTCCAAAGTAGCTTGAACTACAAGTGCCCGCTACAATGTCCAGCTATTTTTTAGAGACAAAGTCTCACTCTTGCTAATGCAGGTCTTGAACTCCTGAGCTCAGGCAATCCACCTGCTTCAGCCTCCCAAAGTGCTAGGATTACAGGCGTGAGCCACCATGCACTGCCAGAAAGGTTCAAAACTTTTAAAATCTATAAGATCAGGAACAATAAAAGTATGCCCATTCTTGTTGTTTCTACTTACATAATAGTGGAAGTCCTTGCCAGAGCAATTCGGCCAGAGTAAGAAATAAAAGGCATCCACATTGGAAAGGAAGAAGTAGAATCATTTGTTTATTGGTTGCATACAGAAAATACTAAAGACTCTACCAAAAAACTGTTAGGACTGATAAATGAACCCAGTAAAGCTACATAAGATCAACACATAAAAAACAAGTGGCATTTCTTTATATTATTGATGAACTATCTGGAAAAAAATATCTATCCTACTCACAATAGAATAAGAAAAAAAATACTTAGGACTATATTTAACCAAAGAGGTAAAATACCTATATCCTGAAACTATAAAATAAAAAATATAAATAAACAAAAAGATATCCACATTGATGAATTGGAAGAATACTGTTAAACTGTCATACTACCTAAAGTGAAAATACAGATTCAATACAATGTCTTATGAAAATTTCAATCTCACAGAAATATAAAAAAATAGTCCTAAAATTCATATGGAACGACAAAAGACCCTGAATAGCCAAAGCAACCTTGAGCAAAAAGAACAAGCCTGGCTGGAGTCATCACACTACTTGACTTTGAAGATCTGTTACAAGACTACTGTAATCAACACAGCATAGCACTCTATAAAAACAGACATATTAACCAGTGGAACGCAACAGAGAACCAAGAAATAACCCCACACATTTATGGTCAATTGATTTTCAACAAAGGTAACTACAATACACATTATTCTTCTTCAATAAATGGTGCTAGGGAAACTGGTTAGCTACATGCAGAAGAATAAAATTAATAAATGATGCTAGAAAAACTGGATAGCTACATGTAAAAGACTGAAACTAGACCCACAACTCTCACTAACTTACAGAAATTAACTCATACTGGATAAAAGATTTAAATCTATACATGAACAATAAAAACTCTAGAGAAAAATAGGGTGGGAAAAACTTTTAAGGATACTTACCTTGGGAAAGAATTCGTGAAGAACACCCCATTGGCAACTACAGCAACAGCAAAATAATAATAATAATAATAATAACCTGATCAAGTTAAAAAGCTTCTGCACAGCTTAGGACACAACCAACAAAGCAAACAGACAGCCTTCAGAATGGGAGAAGATAGATATTCACAACCTTCAGAATGGAAGAAGATATTAACACGTTATCAATCAGACAAAGGGCTAGTGACCAGAATAGAAAAAGAACTCAAGCAAATTAACAAAAAAAAAGAACAAACAACCCCATCAATCAATGGGCAAGTGGCATCAAAAGAACCTTTTCCCATGAAGACGGATGAAAAGCCAACAAACATATGAAAAAATGCTTATCATCTCTAATTATCAGAAAAATGCAAATTAAAACCACTTTGAGATATTGCCTAACCCCAGTGAGAACAGTCCACGTCACAAAGTCCCAAAGCTGCAGATCCTGCATGTGGGCAGAGAGAGTGTGTACATTCATGCACTGCTGGTGGGATTACAAACTAGTACAGCCTTTTTGGAAGAAGTGTGTAGAATCCTCACAGAACTCAAAGTAGACCTCCCATTTAGTAAGTAAACCCCCTTACCAGGCATTTACCCAGAAGAAAAAAAATCATTTTGCCATAAGCACATTTGCACTAAAATGTTTACAGCAGCTCAATGTACAATTGTAAAGATATAGAACCAACCCATCAACCCATGAATAGGTTAATGAAGTGTCATACCATGAAGTACTGAATAGGTTAATGAACTGTCATGTATACCCTGAAGTACTATTCAACCATAAATAGGTTAATGAACTGTCATACCGTGAAGTACATGAATAGGTTAATGAACTGTCATGTATACCCTGAAGTACTATTCAACCATAAAAAGATGGGGACTTTCCATCTTTCATATTTTACATGGGTGGAACTGAAGAACATTCTTCTAAGTAAAATATCTCAAGAATGGAAAAGGAACTATCCCATATATCAGTACAAATCTGAAAATAATAGACCAACTACTACAGGCCCATGCAGGAGAAAAACACAATTAAATTCAAGAAGGGGTAAGTAGGAGGCTCATTTAGTTCCCACCTATCACATCCAATATAGCAGGGTATGTAGCATACTTCCCGCGTGAAGGACTCAACTACAACTCAGACTTTGGACTTTATCTTACAAACTCAAATAATGTAACCTAATCATATGTACCCTTATATTAACCCATAATAGAAAAAAATTAAGACTCTTATCTAACACCATACAAAAAAAAAATCAACTAAACATGGATTAAAGACTTAAGTCTAAAACCTGAAACTATAAAAGTACTAGAAGAAAACAAAAGAGAAATGCTCTACAACATTAGTCTGGGCAAAGATTTCTTGGATACTACTCCAAAAGCACAGGCAATAAGAGCAAAAAAAAAGTTGTCACACAACTCAATTCACAATCACCAAAATGTGGAATCAACCCAAGTGCCCATCTGCACATGAATGGACTAATTAACTGTGGTATATATACACCACAGAATACTATTTAGCCATAAAAAAAGATCAGAAACTTTACATCTTTTGTATTAACCTGGATGGAGTTGGAAAACATTCCACTAGTTAAGTATCATAGGGATGGAAAAGTATCTAATATATTCAACACTAATATGAAACCAGTACATGAACAAATACACACCCAGACAAAAGAAAAACATAAACTCAAGTGTGGAAAGGGGGTAAGGGGGGACTGGTTGCTCTCACCTAACAGGCATAATGTCAGGGTATATTATGTATCTTCTGGGTATGAAGCATTTGTTGGACTCTACCTAATAAAAGCAAATAATATAACCTAATCATCTATACCCTCTCACATTAATCTGAAATTTTAAAAAAATGTTTAAAAATATATAAAATTTCAGCATGACATTAAAGTTTTATAAATGAATAAATTAAAATTACAAATAATGTCACAGATCCAATCTCCATCAGTTATCAATAGAACCAAAAAATACTATTCACTGAAAAAAAGGCAAAAAACAGGGAAGGTCTGGAGGGACTAAAGAGCTTCTACACAGAAAAGAAGACAATTACCCACAGATTGGGAGAAAACATATGCAAACTATATATTCAATAAAGGGCTAATATTAAATAATATATAAGGAACTCAAACAACTGAGTAGCAAGAAAATAGAGACCCCAATTAAAAAAGGAGCAAAAGACCTAAATAGTTATGACATTGCTCAAAAGACATACAAATAGTCAAGAAGTACATGATAAAATGCTCACCATCACTAATCATCAGGGAAATACAGATTAAAACCATAATGAGGTATCAACACACATCTGTTAAAATGACTACAATCAAAAAGATAAAAGTGTCAGTGAGGTTATAACAAAAAGGAAACTTTGATACACTCTTGGTGAGAATGCAAATTAATACAGTTGTTACAGAGAACAGTATGGAGGTCTCTGAGAAAAACTAAAAATAGAACTATATCATATGATCTAGTAATCCCACTTCAGGGAAACAATTAAAAACAGTATGTTAAAGAAGCATCTGCACAGCCATGTTCAGGGCAGCATTATTCAAAATAGCTAAGATTTGGAAGCAACCTTCCAAATGTCCATCATGAGATGAACGGATATAGAGTAGAACCTCCACAGGTGACCATCTCCCTACACTGATGACTTCTGCAAGTTGACCTAATTCTTATAGACAAGACATGCAGCACTTGTGCATGTCAGTAAAGCAGGCCCAGCTCCTTATGTTGACCAAACTTACAAAGTTCTACTGTATGTACTCACAAGGGAATACTATTTACTGTTAAAAAGGAAGGAAATTCTGTCAGTTGTGACAAACTGGATGAACCTGGAAAACACCATGCCAAATCAAATACATCAGAGACACAGAGATGAATACTGCATGATCTCCCTTGTAAGTAGAATCTAAAACAGTAGAACTCATAGACATCAGGGTAGAACAGTTGTTACCAGAGACTGGAGGAGGGAGGTGAATGGGGAAAGGGAAGAGGTTGATTAAAGGGAACAAAATTTCATTTAGACAGGAGGAATAAGCATTTACTGCACAAAATGGTGACTATAACAAATAATAAAGCATTGCATTTTTTTCAAAATAATTTTTAAAAACTTAATGGGCATGCAAAAAAGCAGAAAACTGCAACTCATAATGAGAAAAATCAATCAATTAAAACAGACACAGAAATGACACAGATAATAATCAAAAAAGTCCTTAAAAACAGCTATCATAAGTATACTCTATATCTTCAAAATGTATGTGCAGAAGAAAATATGATCACAGTATGAAAAGACATGGATAATATAAAAAAGGACTCATTCATATCAAACCACTAAAAATGAAAAATACAATTATCTGAGATGACAAATACACTAGATAGTATTAACAGCATATTAGATAATTTGGGGGGTAATTAAACTTGAAGATGTAGCAATAGAAATCACCTAAAATGAAAAGTGAGAGGGGGAAAAATGAAGCATAATTAAGGCATGGCACATCAAATAGCCTAATTAATATACATGCAATTGAAATCCCTGGAGGAAAGAAAAAAGGGAGTCAGAAAAATATTTTTTAAAAAATAAAAGCACCCAGATATTGTAGCAGGCACCTGGAGTCCCAGCTACTTGGGAAGCTGAGGCAAGAGAATCACTTAAGTCCAAGAGTTTGAAATTGCTGTGAACTGTGAAGCCACAGCACCCTTCATTTCTACTGTTTCAAAAATAAATAAATAAATAATAAATAAAAGCCAAAAATTTCCCTTATGTGATGAAAACTATAAACTCACATGTGCAGAGTTACAATGGTTAGCCTGAGATGGCTACCCTTAGAAAACTCTGCTTGCAAGTCTGGTCTTTACCAGCTTCTAGAAGTTTAGATTTCAGACAGTTTTCATCATTTCTTGGATGATAAGGGTGGTTCACTGTGCCTAAACCATGTAATCAATATGGTTTTATCTGAAGTCTGGAATTTGGGTATATGCTAGACAGAGGGTACCCATACTACCAGCCCACAATAAAAAGCCTGGGCACTGAGTCTAGTAAGTTCCCCTGGCAGACAGCATTGTATAATTATCATCAAAACTCTTTGTTGGAGGAATTAAGCACATCATGTGTGGTTCCACTGAAAGAGGACCCATGGAAGATTGCTGATTTAAGATACATATCCTTTCACTGCAATGAATCACAGCCATGACTGTGACTATACCGTAAGTCCTAATTATCTGCCCATCGAATTACTAAATCTGGAGAGGATCTTGGGAACCTCAAAAAGCTTGACAGGGCTGGACGGGGTGACTCATGCCTATAATCCTCGCAACTGGGGAGGCTCAGATGGGTGGACTACTTGAACTCAGTTTGAGACCAGACTGAGCAAGAGTGAGACCCTGTCTCTACTGGAGAAAAAAAAAATAGCTGGGAGTTGTGGCAGGCACTTGTAGTCCAAGGTACTCAGGAGGGTGAGGGAAGAGGACTGCTTATGCCCAAGAGTCTGAGGTTGCTATGAGCTATGAGCTATGATGCCGTGGTACCCTACCAACGATAAGAGATTGAAACTCTGCCTTTCAAAAAAAATAAATAAATAAAATAAAACAAAAAACAAAAAAAGAAGGAGAAGCAGTTTGACAAACACTAAGCAGGAAGCCATACCAAAATATAATACAATCAAATTGCTTAAAACCAGTAATAAAGAGAAAATCTTTTTTTTTTTTTTTTTTTTTTTTGAGACAGAGCCTCAAGCTGTCCCCCTGGGTAGAGGGCCATGGCATCACAGCTCATAGCAACCTCCAACTCCTGGGCTCAAGCGAGTCTCCTGTCTCAGCCTCCCAAGTAGCTGGGACTATAGGCGCCCGCCACAA
>CAUYQV010165444.1:0-35057 GCA_963574575.1 Galagoides demidoff | reverse complement strand
GGACTGAAGCTTGGGGGAAAGGGTAACACATCCCACCAGTCACCAGTGAGGAACCCTCAGGAGTTCAGAGCTCTTTCATTTGGCTACTAAGTCTCACCCAGTGTTTCACTGGATAGTAACTTTTCCCTTTTGGGTTCTCCTGTAGTACCTAATACTGAGCTAGCCTTATATTCGGCCCCCAAACCCTCTTGAAATCATGGCTGCTTACTGTGCTTGCACACTGTTCTTCCTTCAGCCCTCAACATTATTTGTAATCAGAGAAATGCCGATACAATGAGATATTGTCTTAACTCTAATCAAATAGCTTTTACCAAAAAGACAGGTAATAATGAGTGCTGGCAAGTATATGGAGAAAGGGGAACCTCTGTATACTGTTGGTGGGAATATAAATTGTTACAACCACTATGGAGAATAGTATGGTGGTTCCTCAAAAAATCAAAAATAGAACTACCATATGACACAGCAATCCCACTTCTGGTTGTATATCCAAAATAAAGGAATTCAATATATTGAAAAGATTATCTGCACTCATGTTTATTGCATCAGTATTTACAATAGCTAAGATTTGGATTCAAATGAATGTCCATCAATGGATGAATGGATGAAGAAATACATACACAATGGAATATTATATGGGCGTAGAAAATCCTGTCATTTGCAACAACATGGGTGGAACTGGAGAAAATTATGTTAAGTGAAATAAGCCAAGCACAGAAAGACAAATTTCACATGTTTTCACTCATATGTGGGAGCCAAATATTGAAGAACAATTGATCTCACAGAGATGGAGCGTAGAATGATGGTTACCAGAGGTTGAAAAGGATAGTGGAGTGGGGTTAGGGGGATCAGGCAGAGGTGGTTAATGCACATAAAACTCTAGTTAAATAGTTAGATAGAATGAGTAATGTTTGATATCATGACAAAGTGATTATAAACAATAATAAGTTAGGGTATATTTTAAAAAGCTAAAATAGTAGAATCGGAATGTTCCTAACACAAAGAAAAGATAACTTCCTGAGTTGAGGATACTCCAATTATCCTGATTTGATTAATTCACATTGTGTGCCTGTATCAAAACATCACATGTACTGTATAAAAATATACTACTATTATGTATCCATAATAAATTAAAAGTGAACAAAGTTTTAAAATTTTATAGTTATTTAAGTTATTTCTCCTTATTCCTTCCCCCTGCTCTTTTCTCCTTCCTCCCTCAAGTTGGACTCAATAGATCTCAGGAAAAGAAGTTCCAAGAAAGAGCAGTTTCTGGGTTGGTTGTTTCAGCCACTCAGTGACAACATCATTTGGAACTCACATTGTTGTCAAATTTTCACTCTACTGATCTCACCATAGTGACTAATTTTGGGCCAGTGTCCCTTCTGTTTGCAAAACAGCGTGACAGTTCCATTGTAATATAAAAAATGACAAGTTCCACCAGAGTAAGAGAGAGAACTTGCCAGTATGTTTCTTTGTATAGGTAAGAAAATATTTTTTATCAATACTAACTTCCCCTCTAGACTGTCATGTGTTATCGGCTGGAATTGGTTCATGTGTCCATACCTAACCAACCACTGGTAAGGAAAGTGGAATCATGTGAATGTGTTGGGCTAGTCAGAATCCATCTCTCTGTTCTGGACCTGGGGCTAGAGCCTTTCTTTCTTGCATCAAGGGTCTTGAAGAGAATGATGTCTTCATATATGGCAGTAGGTTCATCCATCCTAGTGCATCTGCAGATGCTGATATTTGAGGCTGGGCATTTCAATCTTAATTTTCTGCTGGGAAATCTTTATTCATCTCTCCGTACACAACTGGGATGTTATATCTGAGGGGTTTATAATGATGATAAATAAAACCAATATGACTTGGTATACTGAAGTGAAAATAGTATTTTAAGAATAATTTTTAAAACTTGAAAAATATGCTTGCAATAAAAGGATTTCTAAGGGTGGCACCTGTGGCTCAAAGGAGTAGGATGCTAGTCCCATATACTAGAGGTGGCAGGTTCAAGCATGGCCCCAGCCAAAAACTGCAAAAAAAAAAAAAAAAAAAGGATTTCTAAGATTATGAGAACAATGGAAAAATAGGTGATTGAATATCAACTATTTCAAATAAGATATAATGGGAAGCAAATAGTCTTATTCTTTAAAAAATGTGGGTCATTAAAACATTATTTACAGTTACTTGGTTTTCAATAAAGGTATCCAACTCAAAATGAGAACACCAGAACACTCCTACTATAATGATGTGACAGTCCACAATGGTGGCTGTACAAGTCCACTCTGAGTACAGGAGGCAGCAATGTGAAGTATGTGGGTCAGAAACTGACCATTACAATGTAGATTCTTACTGAAGACCTGAGTAGATTTGAAAGAGGGAACAAAGAGAAAAATTGCTTTTTTTTTTTCTGTTTTTATTTTTTGGAATCTAAATTGGATATATAGTATCCGGGAAATGGCAGAACTGGTATTTCTCCCTCTGTCTGGCAGCCAATCACTGTAAATGAAGAAACATTGGGAAATTCTTTCTTTTTTCTTATCATAAGGTATATATAAAGACTTTGTCTGGACTAAGAGATAGAGGAATTAACTTCACTGGCAACACTGTGTATTGAATTGGGATCATAGCCACTGTGATAGGTTACTTCTGTTACCAAACCATTCTCTCATTAACTTATAACTCCTGAGGTGGTGTTGTATCAGGGTTCTCCAGAGAAACAGAATCAGTAATTTATATATATAAAGAGAGAGAGAGAGAAAGAGAGGGACTTATTTAAGAAATTTAAGAAATCTATCTATCTATCTATCTATCTATCTATCTATCTATCTATCTATCTATCTATCTATCTCTATATATGTATATATATATACATATATATATATAGAGAGAGAGAGAGAGAGAGAGAGACTTATTTAAGACATTGGCTCATGTGATTATGGAGGTCAAGAAGTCCCATGATATACACTGTCTGCAAACTGGAGACCCAGGAAAGCTGATGGTGTAATTGGTCTGAGAGACTGATGGGAGCTGATGGTGTAACTCCCAGTCTCAGGGCAAAGGCCTAAGACCTAGGAAGGGGAGAATAGAAGGAGGGTGCTAATAGAAGTCTCAGAATCTGAGGGTCCAAAATATATCCATCTCAGCTCAAGAAGAGAGAGAGAATTTGCCCCTTATGTCCTTCTTTGTTCTACCCTGCCCCTCAATGATGCCTGTGCACATTGATGAGAGTAGATCTTTGCTCAGTTTACTGATTCAAATGCTAATCTATCTGGAAACACCCTCACCAACACACACAGATATGTTTTAGTAGCTATGTGGGCATTGGTTAGCCCAGTCAAGTTTACACATAAAATTAACTACCAAAGGTGTAAAATCATCTGGTCATGAGTTAGAGAGGGAAGCTATCGTAACCTTCTACACTACAGGCAGCCTCTGGGATCTTACCCACCTTGGATGTAGTCACCTTCTCCCTCTGTATGTTCTCTGTTGTTATTCTGTATTTTGTATTGCCTTCTTTTTTGCTTATATATTTTCCTCCAATTTCCAAAATATTTTGAATGTGATGAAGTCCTACTCACTTTTTACCATACTTCGTGGTGGCATCCAATTAGCTAAATAGGTATAGAAAAAAATACATAATCATAATGATTATTTCACTTTAAGTTTATGACCACAAACCTCAGGGATGGCTTTTAGTGCTGCCCAATAAACTACCACCCTTCTCTGGCAATTCACTGAGGAGAAGATTTTAGGCTTTCTTTTTTCCTTAAATCTCTTACATGCCCACTATCTTTTGCTCTCAGCTGATGACCTTGCTTTTTATTTCTTTGAGAAAATGAAAGTAATGGAAGAGAATTGCCACATGCAGCGCCCCCCTCCTCATACACCAAATCACCTGTATCCACAAGCTGAGCAGTATCTTTCCTTACAACGGATGAACTGTCTGAGATCTCACCTCTCTAGTGCCCTGAATCTCATCTCTTTCTGTCAAGAGTGTGACTCCAAAAATCATCTATCTTCGTATTATCTGTATTCTTCTCTGCACTGAACCTTCATGAATGGAGTACAAATATGTTGTAACATCTTCCATTAGAAAAAACCTTCTCCTCACATTCTCCATTGCATCATTTATAGCAAAACACTTACTCCGAGAAAGTGTTGTCTCATCTTGCAGCCTCCATGTAATTTCTCTCCTATTTATATCAGGTTTCTGTTTCCATCTCACCACTGAAAGAGTTCTTGTCAAGGTTATTCCTGACTGCTGAATAGCATCCTCATTACACTCAGTCTATCAGCTGCTCTTGCCACAATTGATCATTCCTCCTTTTTAAAACTCCCTCTTCCCTTGTTCTCCTCTGCAGGTTCCCATGCTGGGTCATCCTCCTGAACCTTAGTTAGTGAGAGCACTTTAGGCAGTGTCCTTGGGCCTTTTGTCTTTTCTAGTATCACACACTCCCCAGATGCCTTATTCAGACCCATGGCTCCCATCTCACCATGGGCTGACTGTAACAAAGTACCATACCACTTAGAGCAATCTACAGATTCGATGTCATGTCTATCAAAATTCTAATGTCATTTTTCACAGAATTAGAAAAAGCCATCTCAAAATTCATGTGGAATTAAAAAAACAAATCCAAAAACAACCAAACTGCCAAAGTGCTTATGAACAAAAAGAACAAAGCTGGAGGTATCGTACTATCTGATTTCAAAATATGCTACAAAGCTATATTAATTTAAACAGAATGGTGCTGGCAAAAACATAGACGGTCTTTGTAGGTTATGTATGTCTAGGAATTTATCTATTTCTTCTAGGTTATCTAATTTGTTGGTGTATAATTGTTCATAGTAGTTGCTTATGAATCTTCGTATCTCTGTGATAGCAATTATAATGTCTCCTCTTTTTATTTTTGATTTTTGTATATTTGAGCCTTTTCTCTTTTTTTCCCTTAGTCTAGCTAACAGGACCTCAAAACCTGTGTGCTCATCACTATCCTACCCCGTTTCTTTGCCTTTACCTGACTCTGGGTGGTCTAGTCATGTCATTGCCCCTGGTTTTCCTTGTGAGGTGAGACCAGAGTGGGCTTCCTGGGAAGTGTCTTGGATTGATAAGAAAGCTGGATGACTACTTTCCATTTTCTTTTCCTTAATAACTGTGGGTGCAAGAAAATCCTCTTTGTCTGGTGTTATGCCAGCTTTGTGTGGGAGAAGTTGGTTGCATGGTCAAGATAATATCATTCTATTCTGTTCTGCAGACAACACAATGTCTCAGGTTTGTTTTCACATATTGGCATTTTCAAAAAGGATGTCCTGGTCTTTGTATAGTTGCCAGTTGAACTGTGTGTGTGGGAAGTGGAGCCTGAGACTTCATATTCCAACATCTTGCTCAAAGAATAAAAAGCCTTGGTTGTTCTTAGTAGCAAGAACTTTGGCTGCTTTGTTCATTGCTCTGTGCAGTGTACCAAAAGTGACTAGAACATAATTGGTGCTCAATAAATATTTTTTTGATGAATGAATGAATGAATGAAGCATTGAATGACTATATAATCAGTGGGGATTGCACATTGCTGAGAACGTAGAGCATGGCATAGTAGGGTACCAGTTACTATAGTTGGAAGGGAACTTGGGTTTTTCAGTTGAAATCTCCCATGTTGAAGATTAAGAACCTAAAACTCAGAAAATTTATAAAATTAGTTTAGGATTACTCAGTTAGAGATAGAGATAATTCTAAATTGTAGATAGCTGTAATCCTCATTCTAGTATTTTTTTAATGTATTATGCTGGGCTTTGGACTGGTATCCTTGCTGCTGATAGTATAATTTTATTGAGGGTCCTATAATTCAGTTAAAATTTCTTAATATAAATGTTCACTAAGCTGATAAGAATGTAATATACAATAAATGTATTGTCTTTAGATCATCTCAGATGTTATCTCCCTAATGTTGCTTATCTTTTTTCTCTTTTTTTTGTGTGTGTGTTCTTTTTATTTCAGATTAAAATGAGGGTACAAATGATTAGGTTACAATGTTTGCATTTGTTAGGTGAGGTACCTGTTGTAATTGTGTCCCACACCCAGGAGGTGTGCTGTATACCTTTACATTGCGCCCATTAGGTTGGAGCACACCAATCTCTCTCCCTCCTTCTCTTCCCCCCCCCTTCCTCTTCCTTTCTCCCCACACAACTTGAATTGAATTGAGTTTTTCTCTTATGTGGGCATGTATTTTTTCATCTACTGGCTTTGTATTTGTTTTGAGTACATTGGATGCTTGCTTTTCCATTCTTGTGGTACTTTACTAAGAAGAATGTGTTTCAACTCCCTTTTCTCTATTTATATTCACCATATGTATGTAATGTACCTAGCCCCTTTCCCTTATCACTCTAATGTGCTGTTTTACCATAATATCTTCTATTAATTTTATTTGCAATGAACCTGAATCTGTATCTTCAATCCCAAATATTCCTTCAGAGCTGAAGCCTCATGTAACAGGCATTTGTGCTCGGGTATCTGCCACAAATTAAAGATAAAATACCTCAAACTAAACTTCATCATCATCCCCTGCCTTATTTCAGCAGGGTCTCCACATCAACCCCCACCCCCTCCCCTAACAATCTTGTTCTTTTTCCTGTACTTCATGCCCCACTAACCACTGACAAAGTCAGCAGCTCCCCAGTGATTTCACTTGAATCTTTCCTCTGGTCCTTCTCCCGTGTTGAATCTGCTGCCACATCTGGATGTTCCTTGCTCATACATCTCCCTCCAATATCTCTCTGCCTTTCTATTTTATACAACATATGCCCGAATCTGTTTCTTGCATATCTTGCTTCGATCGTTGTAGTAAATCTCCAGCGTACTTTCCTCTGATGTTCTACAGTGTTGCCACACCTTTTAAAAAAGCAATCTTACTGTGATTCTCCTCCTTAACAATTCCCTACTGCTTCCAAGAATAAAGTCTTGATGTCTTGACATGGGATAAAATGCTCTTTATGATTTGACCCCTGCTAAACTTTTCTTGCTCTTCATATTCTCTCTTTTTTTTCCCAGCAACTTGAAACTTGCAGTGACTTAGTTATCCCCTCTGCTTTCATCTTCCCTGAGTTTTTGCTGGACTGCTCTAGCCTCTTTGCCACTCTGGTGCTGTCTCTTTTGAGAAGCCTCTGTAATCTGCCTCTTCCTCCTCCAGGCTGGGTTTGAGGCTGCTCTGAAGTGGTCTCATTCTGCTTGTGCAGGCATCTGTGACAGCATCTAAAGTGCCCAGTCATCATCAGATTAGCCACTGAACTCTTCCATTAAACTGTTGTGTTTCCCATGAACCCTTCCACTGGGGCTTTGTCCATATCTCTTGTTTATTCAGCATTAGAAGGACATCTAGGCATGATGTTGGCTGCATAAAGGGCTGACTGAGATGTCTGCACAGTAGCCTCTGCTCACACATGCATTGTCACCAACACATTTGATGATAATGAGGGTTAAAGCTCATCATTTCCTCTCTGGGTTTTATTAATTTGATCGAGCCTCACTCATAGGGTTTTTTTGGGCTTTAATTATAATTACGATAATCAAGTTATGATTGCCATTTTCATAGTGCTCAAATTTTATATAATACCTATAAGCATATTTTTAAAAGTTTCATCCCCTTAACCAAACGAAATTTCTGACATTATTATGATCATGTTTTTACAAATGAGAGAACTAAGAAATGGAAGGGAAACTCACTTGGTCACACAGGTATTTAAGACATAAACTGGGAACCAGAACTCAGTTCTTTGCAATCTTTGTCAGTGTCTTGCAAGCATCTCTATTTGACTCAATTTACTTTATTATAGTATTTTAAAAAATTATTCATTTTTTATGCCTCTAAATAGAGAGAAAAGCATTCCAAGGGAAAACATCTTGTACTGCCTTGGAGTATAAGAGCAAAGAGAAGCTGATAATACTTCCAGATGATAATGTTTTTACTTAAAAGATGATGGGAGAAGGAAGAAGAGGAAAGAAGAAAGGACAGTGTATAAAGAGAGTTATTTTTAATATCAAGGAATGCTTTTGTTCAATCTATGAACAGTTTATATTACAAACACAAAATTGCCCTTAACAGAAACTTGTGGGGTAGATTCGGTGTCTTTAAAATTTCTTACTGTATCAGACAGAATGAAATACCTAAGTCACTTGCAGATAGCTCTTCTGGTGATAGTTTAGAACAATAATGAATTGAGCCCCAGAAATCACATAAGAATTCCTGTTCTTACGAGACTTTTTTTTTAGGACAGATTTGCAGGCTCTAAGAATTTTCAAGCTTCACATCTAAACAAATACTCAAACCTTTGATGTATTTTTAGTTGTTCAAAGTGTTAAATCAACATTCTGTATTGTTTCTGCATTTCTTTTTCTTTTTCTTTTTTTTTTCTTTAGACTTGATGTTGCCACAGAGGACCCAATTTCTAGCCAAAAGGCAGGGCAGAAGGCTTGCGGCCAGTGCTGCAATCAATGCTAATATTACTCTTTAGCCAGCTAGAAATTGGACCTGGGTATTTCTCTGGAGTCCAAAATCCTTGGGTCATAACACTGACATCTCCCAGTACACAGCCCAATCTTATTTAACCCTGCTTCTGGGCATTGTACATTTTAAAAGTGTTTTACTTTCCTGAACAGGTCTGACTTAGGCGATAGTTATGGACTTCTTTTTTTTTTTTCCATGTACAAGAACATATATTTCAAGAAGCAAGCAGTAAGTCAATAAGAATTGGGTGCATGCACACACATTGAAATAAATGATGCAGACGCCGTGCCTTAATTTATTAAAGATGCAAATGGCTGATTACAAATTGATGCTATGGGTAATTGAGTTTCAAATGTGTTTAATAACGAAAGTGGAGGTGCAATTTGATATTTTGAAGTTTTTGCTTTTAATTACTGATAAGTCATCATCCTTTTATGGTAAAAATGGATTTATAAAAATCCGTACTGCATAGGAACATCTTCAATGACCTTCTCCAACTTTGGAAAATATGTCATTGGCTGTCATCTCCAAATGACTGGGGGAACAGATAAGGAGTTTGTATACTAATCAGTATTTGTGAGAAGCTGAGGAGTCTAACCCATATTATTGGCATCTTAGTTCATTACCTGTTGCTATAAGTGAATACCTGTGAGTGGGTAATTTGTAAATAAAAGACATTTCTTTCTTTTATGGAAGAAGGTTGGGAAATCCAAGAGCATGGCACTGACATCTGGCGAGGGCCTTCTTGCTGTTTCATAACAAGGTGGAGAGCCTCATATGGAAAGAGCATGACAATTAAGGACTCTCCTCCTTTTTAAATTTCAGATTAGTGTGAGGGTACAAAGGATTAGGTTATAATGTTTGCATTTGTAAGATAAGACACCTGTTGTAATTGTGCCCCTCACCCGGGAGGTATGCAATATAACCTTACGTTGTGCTCATTAGGTGGGAGCACAGCAATCCCCCCCTTCTCCGTACCCCTCCTTCCTCCACCTCTTCCCCCCAACTTGAATTAAACTGAGTTTTTCTCTTGTATTAGTTTGTCTACTGGCTTCACATGAGTATCGAATAAATTGGATACTTGCTTTTCCTTTCTTGTGATACTTCACTAAAGAGAACGTTCTCCAACTCTATCTGGGTTAATACAAAAGATGTAAAGTCTCCAACTTTTTTTCTCATTCTTTTCTTATAAAACCTCCAATGCCCACCCTGATGACCTTATGTAATCTTAATTGTCTGCTACAGGTCCCATCAACATATACATTTGTGGATTAAGTTTCCAAAATGTGAAATTTGGAGGACCGTCAAAACAAAGCACTGGTGAATGAGATCTTCCCATGGACTGTTCTCACCAGATTCTTTCTTGTATTTATCTGGTAGTTGCAGTTAATTTAGTTAACATTAAAAACATCTTGACCTCTGTTCCAACGAAGAGTATGTCAATCTAAAAGATTATTTAGGAATATACTTTCCAGAGCTCTTACATTGATTATGTGACCCATCATGATTTCCTGATCCTCCAAGTTGTTACCAAAGATATGAAATATCTATTTTTTATACCTGAATAGTATTCCTGGGTGAAGGGCATAATTACCAGCTAGACTTTAATTTTATAGAAGCAAACTATGCAACCTAATTGTATTAATCCAACCATATTAATCTGAAATTTAAGAAAACCTTCCTGATCCTGACTTCTATGGTTTCCAATAGAAATATCCGAGTGTTACAGCTTAGGGATGAGTTTCTTATGTATCAAAGAGGCCCTGATTTAAGTGTAGCCACTTTGAGAGTTGGAGCCCCAGAAGTTGAAAAGGAGAAATAGAATTATCTGGTGATTGTAGGATGAGAGTGTAAAGTAGCATCTGTTTACAAGGTCTCTTCATTTAGTAAAGACTATTTAGATAGAACGTAGTGGCTCTGCGCTTTCTCTGGTAGGACTTCTATCCATGACTTCATTCCTTGGATCATGGCAGCAAATGGTTTCCCTAAGTAATTACAGGGAAACCATTTACCTGTTCACATACGAAATGGATCTTGGGAAAGGGAATGAAGGCGGAAGGTAGTGGGAGCTAAAGCCCCTGCAGGTGGCATCCCCATGAGCTCCTGCCATAGCAATTCTTGAAGATGGACTGCTACCTGCCCTTCTTTAAGCAAGAGAAACAATTTTTTTCCCTATTAAAATCTTCCTAAGGTAACTGGGTCTGTTTATTTTGTCTGTGTAAGAAGAAGAGGTACTAATTCAACCTATTCTATACCTTGAAAACTAATCAAGATACTTAATTTACACATAATCATGAAATATGTAAATTCACAATAACCTGGCAAAGGTTATTACGATGGAGGGCCGTTACTCATAGTTACTCATAGATCTAAACAAGCTTTTCATGCAGGCTAAATTTAACCTGGAGTTTCCTATTTCTTTTTTCTGGGCCTTTTATTTTTGTCATCTTTCTCCTGCCCAAGACTCCCCCCAATTTTTATTTTTTTGAAAGAGGTCAGTAAGTGTAGAGTGACCCTACATCTGAACTGTCTAGAATAGTCTAGGCTTATGTTCATTTTACTGGTGTAATTACCAACAACACCTCTCTTCATTCTCAAGTGGTCAAATCACTTAAATGTTTTATTAGCTTTGATAGACACTTTTATAATGGAGAAAAGTCCATAGTGATCAAGTTATCAGCAAATCGCTGAATTTTCCTGCATTCTCTTAAAAAAATTTAGAAAGAAAATGGCATGTTGTTCAATAGGTGCAAAGTTTTAGTTCTATGTGAGTAAGTGCTACAGATTTGCTGTAGAATACAGTTAACAATATCATATTGCGAGCTTACAAATTTAAGAAGGTTGATCTTATGTTAAGGGTCTTTTTTTTCCATGTTAAGGGTCTTAACACTAGTAAAACATATCAGAAGTTCAGAGGTATCTGTCTATTTACTTGCCTTCACCTTTTTTCTTCCTTTTTTGCAGTTTTTGGCCAGGGCTGGGTTCGAACCCACCACCTCCGGCATATGAGGCCAGCGCCCTACTCCTTTGAGCCACAGGCGCTGCCCTACTTGCCTTCACTTTTCCTCCCACCATCTACACCACTTTTTCTTTCAATCTTCCTGTCTAGGCTTTACTTACATTTCTGATCATCCTGGATTATTTATTACTTAAACTACCCCAGTCTTGCATCTTACGTTATTGGCTTTTTAACCATCTTTCATTTATGCTTAGAAAAACGCCACAGTGGAGAAAGCTCCACATCCCTTTCTTCCAGTTTAAAAATCCTGATTGTAGAATACTCCAGCAAAAACACAACTTTACCACATGCACAGCTGAGAAAAATAGATTCTTCAATTATCACTGGGCTCTATTTAATACTGCCGGTGATGCTTCTGATGTATCAAGACAACTCCTTCATCCCCCTCCATGGCTGTATCAAACCTTCTCTTCCCAGCCTGGGCCCTATTCTTACAAGTAATCTCATCAAGTTCTCTCTCCTGATGAAGGCCAACTGGTGGAAGCTGTCCGTACATTACCTTGTACAGAAACAGTCACACTTATCTCCAATACCCCTCTTTCCCATGGAACTGGGGAGAAAAGGCCATTTCACTTTTGAGTTTCATTTCTTTATTTGAGAACATTGCTCCTTCTCCTGTCCTTTTTGTCTTGGGTCTATGATATTCACCTTATCATGCCTTTTTCTCTTTAGCATAGTTTTAAGTTTTAATACTCTCAGGTCTCCAAGTTTCAGCCTTTCCAGAAAATCACAATTCTCCAGTGCTCTGCACAGCCTTCATCCTCCTCCATTTTTCTTATCCCTAAATTCATCCTGCTTTGAAAAGCATCATTCTAGTTGTGTCTTGCTCCTCCAAGAAGTGTTTTCGCCCCCTACCCTGCCTCTGTCTGCAGCAATTCCTGCTCTTTAATGCTCTCCCGTATCATAGGTATACATCAGCCTGCGTGGAAATTGCTTACTGGTGTGGCTTTCCCAGAATACCGTGCGCTTCTGGAGGATGATGTCTGTCATTCATCTCTGCAACTATAGGAGTCTACTCCAGAGTAGTGTCCTTCACAAATATGATACAGCATCAATTTCACAAAATATTTCCTCACACCCTCATCTCAACAAGCTAAAATATACCTCTGTAAGACATGTCTATAGGATATTTTAGTATAAATAAATTCTTTCTCTCTCTTCCCTCTAAGATGAACCACTGTCAAGGGAAGCTATCTACAAATATAGAACTTGTTATAATGATGAAGATAAGATTTGAGTCAAAGAGTCAGAGTAAGTGTGAAACAGCAGAAAAGAGAGAAAGCTCTAAAGGAGAACAGAGATGATGGTTACAGTCTTCAAGTATAAGAGTAAAAACTAATAGTTACCTGGTAACTATATGTATTTAATATCTACCTGGTGTATCTCATACACCCACCAAATGTTTACCTTCTTTTAATCCTCACCAAAGCTCTGTGATGAAGACACTGTTATTAAATGCATTTTACAAATGAAAAAAATCAAGGCTGGGTTGATGTGAAATACTCAAGGTTATACAGTTAGTAGGTGGGAAGCTGGGATTTGAACCCCAGTGAACCAATTCTGAATTCCTTGCTCTTACGCACCTGTTCTCAAAGTCCATAACCCACACCAGACAACTGCAGGGCAATGAAATTGTATCGTTTGTCAAGAAATTCAATTACCGAATGAACTAAAATCAGAACTTAATGCAAGCCTGCTTCTTCACTGATATTTGTGAAGAGTATCTTCATCCTATTGTAAATCTTATTTCCTTTGTTTGAAATTTTTCTGCACTAGTTTCAGTTAGAAACATGTCAATATTTTTCCAGCATTCAATAATGGCTTTTTAAAGAACTGTGACTTCAAAACCACAGAAGGTCTAGCTATCCAACCATCAGATTTGGGGTATTAAGAAAAAGAAAGCATTTTTCTTTAAAGACAGCATACCCGGCAAAAATGTTTGAAACTGCTGTCTTTCTTTCAAAAGCACATGTGTTTGCTAATCTACCAAGTAAATCTACTTGTTTCCACTTTGCTTTGGTGGTTTTTCTGTATTAACTGTGCATGAGTAGAAGAACAACAGTACCTCCAAAATGCTGTGATTTAATTCTCCCGCGTGGGTCTCTTTATTAAAGATGTCTACCTTTAAACAGATTTGATGAGCTTTGTGAGATTTTTGACTTCAAAGAGGGGGCTCTTGAATTTTTAATCACCTTGTTCAGGAACAATGTTTTCTTGGTGTGCCTTCCATTTCTTTTTGATACAGAAAAATAAGACGTACTTTCACTAAGTTATCAATTCCTACTTGAGATTCTACCCTCAGTTCCGCGCATGCATGGCTTTCTAAAACTGGGCTAAGTTTTATGTGCTTCAGGGACTGTGCAGTGGAAGCCGGATCCAGCAGAGCTTTGGCCATATCCGACAAATGCCTGCTGTCAGATTTCCCTTCTCCTCTGTTTGACACGATGGAATCCCTTACAAACATGTCGATTCCGACCAGCACGCTGCATACTAAATGATGAAAACAGCATTCATGTGTTAGCATCAGAAAAAGTGGCCTCATCATGTGGTATTGTTCTGAAGCAAAACCTTGATGATGAGATGAGAAAAGAAGACTAGTCACCAATTATCTCAATATTTGGAAGGCTGGGGCGCAGGGTGGATGTTTGACTCTTGCTGAGGGATGGCAGGTTTGCTGTGATTTATGTAGATCTAACTCTGGTTTTGCTTTTGATGACAGACGTTAGAGGAATAATATTCAACTTTGCGATGTGTGGTAATATCCTTGGGGTAAAAGTGAATCTGCATAGAAATGAATAATATTGTAGCTGTATTTGTTAATTGCAGTTGCTAGGCTTTGTACTTTATTTCAGAGTATCGTGCCTGAGCAGACATAGAAAATAGCAATTATTTTTAGCAAGCCTGAGACTGACTTGCAGGATGCCTGCGTGTGGCGTGTCTCTAGCCACAGAGGGAAGAGAAAGAGGGGTGGCTCAGAGGCTGGGGTTTCACTTGTAGGATGGACTTGTCATTTCTGAAAATCAATAATGGTTTACATGGGTTTTGTTCCAACCCTTTATGCACGATATGCTGGCTTTAAATGGGATGGAATTAAGTGGATATTTCTGTGACAATTGGCACGATCCACAATCATTCTCGCATTTTCCTGAGGTTTAACAGTTTAACCATTTCAAATCTTCATCATAACATACTGAAGAGTCCACCCTCTTGTTTCCCAGTGAGTCTGGAGATCATTAGAAGGGAAAAAAAAATGCTTCAATATGTACGCAGGGGCAGGGGGCTCAGTGACACAGAACAGTGAGAGGGCCCGTGGGGAGTCAGTACTCAGCAGCAAATGTTCAGGCAACTGAAATAACCACACTGTGCTATTTTTAAAATGAATAATGGGAAGTGAATATAACAAGATGTTCCTTGTCCAAACCATTTTGTGTACCACTTCAAGATTAATCTCTTAAACATATTTTAATTCTGTTACCAGACTAATAAAACAATGTAAATGGCTTTTTGTTGCTTAAAGGATAATGGCCATCCGTGTCATTCTGATACGACGTATTCAAGGTCTTTCTAAAATGAGCTGAGCGAATCCAATTCCTTAGGTAACCTCCCTAGGTCTCAGCTGTTGGGTATCTACTAAAATGCACCTGTAATTTGGTGTCTAGCCAATTGGGAAGCCTTTTGAGACTCTATTTCTTACCCATTGTTAATAATAATTGCTAACATTTCCCCAGCTTTTATTACGTGCCAGATATTGCTCTAAGTGGTTTTATTACCTCATTTACTTAGCACAGTAACCCTGGGCAGTAAGTAGGTTCTCTTATGTCCCCCATTTTGAGAGTCAGACACACAGAGATAAGGAACATCCTCTGGGTTGCAAAGAGAATGAGCAGCAGAGTGCAGTCTGCCTCGAGATTTAAAGGGTGATCTACACCGCGGAACTGAATCGCTTCCATTTTGCTTTGGATTTTCTATTCCACACTTATTTTTGGATTTAGCCTGAGACTAATCTCTTGGGCTCGCCACATTGGTTGAGATGGCTGTCTGGTTTTCCCTTTGGGTTTGTAGTAGAGCCCTGCCCCACATCAAACACAGCTTTATATTTTTAGTCGTCTTTAAGCCACCCTGCTTCTTCCAGGTCTGATTTGTCCCTGCTTCTTGCTGGGGTGCCCAGTCTCCTGAGGAGGCACTATGGGAAGTTACTTCTGCACAGCCACATTCACTGACTTTTCTTTCCCCTGCCTAGAAGTCCTCCCACTTTGATTAGATGAAGTCCACCTCCGTGGCTTTCTGAAAGCAGTGCGATTCTGTTTCTGCTCCTACGGTTCTAAGAATCCTCTTTTCCTGCCTGCAGGATCCTTCTTCTTTTATCCCCTAAGCTCAGGCCCTCTGAAAGGGCCTGACTGTTCATCTATCTTTTCACTTCCTATCCTCTGTCTTTTGAAAGCTTGCTGTTGCTGGTGGGTGGGTTACTCTGGAATCCAGGCCTTCTCTCAGGACCTAGCGTGCAGGGCCCTGCTTTTCTCAGTTGACTCTTCCTAACCTCAACGTCCTATTTCTGTAGCCATTTTTACAGAGTCCACACTTAATCATAATTCTTCCCATTTGTCATAAACCTGCTCCTCCTTTGACTACCCTGGTTTTATTTATGCTTTTACACGCATCTCAGATAATGGGGTTCCAATTTCAGTAGTGTTTGGTTTCTCTCTGTTTCTCTCATATCCAATAACAACAATAAGGATACTAAAAATAATAATTAGCTAATGCTCAGTGTACTATTAGTATGTGTCAGACAGGGTTCTAAGTTTTTACATGGATTATCTTATTTGAATACTTAAACTAGTGAGTAGTGACCCATTGTTATTCTCATTTTATGGCAGAGACTTCCTCCATTTTGTAGTTCTGCTACTTTCGTGGTCATAAACTGACACTTTTCATCCCCTTCTGTTAATGATATTAGCAGCAATAGTTTCGATTGGTATTTCTTTGAACCTGAACTGGTCTTTTCCTTTCCAGACTTCCTCTTCTCAACAATGTGTTCTGCATATTTGCAAAGGGTTAATCTTCCTACAATATTGCTTTAATAATGCCACTTTACAGCCCAGGGCCTTTCAGGGTTTCTTTTGCTTTGCATATTAAAGCTCAAAACTTTCCCCTCATGTTTTGAAGCTATCAGCTATATTTCCAAACTCATTTTCTACTGCATGCCAAGAAAGCTGCCAAAATGCCTTCCAATCTCTTTTCAGTTTTCAACATCATTTCTTTCCAACCTCCCTCCTTTGGTTATTTTATTCTTAGAGTCTGAATGTCACTCTCCTCTCTTGCCCTCGCTCTTGTCTCTGCCTATAGAAATCTTTTACAATGTCAAGGCTTGACTTGAATGCCACTTCGTACTTTCTTGAGTACTCGAGTGAAAGAGATGTCCATGTCCGGGAATTTCATGGGGCATTTTTTTGTGCCACTCACATAAAACCTTTTTATTGCCTTGTTTGTGGTCATCTCTGTTTGTTTCTTTTCTTTCGACTAGGCTGTAAACCTCCAGGGGCATGGCGGCTAGCACGGTTACCTTATATTTCCCTGGGCATAAAACCCATCCTTTTATGGGAGGAAATTTTAGAAAACACTCGACTATAGAAATAAAGACAAAATCCCTTTTACAACATCGCAATTCTCTTGGTTTTTAATTTTTAGGGGCATAGTTCCTTTTTAAAATATGATGAAATGGAGAATTTCTAGCTAGAAAAAAGAAAGCTACACCTGGACACAAGGTTTGGTATAAACTTCAGCACATTCATGGAGTCCCTGGAGCTAATTTAGGTTATGAGATTTTACATTTCCCCATCTGTATTGCATGATCTGCAGTGTAACAATGAGGGTCACCCAAACTAAAAGGATTCCTTTCATATTTCTGTGCCCAGGTTTTCAGACTGTAAACAACTATGTGAGGTGACAATGTTAGATAGATAGATAAATATATCTGAAAGTGTTTACTGGCATGGTCAATCAGGACACACGGCATGGAGGGCATTGTATAAGGGATATGGAAAATTATTAATATAAAGACCAACAAAATGCACTCTTACCCTTTAAGGGTAATTTTTATTTTCTAATCATGCAGACAATAAAGAAGGACACATTTGTATGCCTTCTTTTATATAAAGTTCATACCCACTCAGTCATCCTGCAGGCTCCTTAGTGCACAGAGGCAGTGAGGTCACTGATCTTGACAGGGAATATATAAAAATTGTATGTGGATGTTCCTTCTCTCTTTACTAATGGTCCTTACCTGTGTTCTCTAGAAAAAGCTGGAGTGTATCTGAAGTATAAATATAACCATCGGCCCCACTATCTCATCAATGTAGGGGGATCAGAGGACGGGCCAAAGTTCACGATAAGGAAAATAGAAGGCAGAAGAAAAGTGTCCCTGACCCTTTGTAACTCTGTGGGTGGTATGAGTGCCTTGCTCTCCAGCTTACATTTGAAGTGTGGCCTTTTGAATTATGTCCTAGCTTCCTGGTAACAGTTACACAGTTAACACCTTGATGGTGATCCAAAGCCTATCTCCTTCCATTGCTTCTTTTAGCTGCTCCTGACCTTGGAGGAGAGAAGTTTTGGAAACAATATTTCTAATACAAAGAACGATTCATGAAACCCAAGAATCTATATAAGTTCTTCTCAACTTCTCTTTATGAAGACTGAAGTTAGACAGGTATTATGAGAGACAACATCGTGGAAGGACAGGTGGAGTAACCAAAATTAAATCAACAAGCATTAATTACACATAAGGGGCTATACGCTAACTGGTGGAGATTTGGAAATGAGTAAGACAGTCTGAGTCTTCAGGGTGGTCAAAATCCAGAAAGAGAAGCAGACACATCAACATATAACTATAAGAATTTCCTAAGAGCAGTGGGTACGATTTTCTGGGCAGTGTTGGAGTTCAGAGGCCTGCCAGAACTAAACTAGGTGACTTAGGGAGGGTTTTCTTTAAAAAGTCACCATTACTATCAACATTCATTTCCAACACCTAACATGTGTGATGTTATGTTAATGTCTTATGGACAGGCATATATAGAAAGGATTCTGGTCCTCCATGGCCTCATCATCTAACATAAATGCCCTGACTGCAAGACAGCACTGGTGCAAGCCTGTTCATAGCAGTAGCACCTTACTCAGAAAACTCTATCTTGTAGAAGGCAGATACTTCAGGTTGTATGTGTGTGCGAATGTGTGTGCACATCTCTTTATTCTTTAGATCTTCCGAGCAGGCTGCAAATAACGTTCCCAGTTAGTGAAAATTTTCATGATGTGATGGAGGCCTCTGGAAAATGACTAAAGCCATTAATTCATTATACAAAGGTCATTATACATATTGTAGCTACTTTTGGATAGGAATAACTGTTGTTTGCTCTCTGATGAGCTGACATGTATGTGAGAGACTCAATGTCACCTTCCAAATCTCTGGAATCATCTATCTCTGTGTCACACCTTTTTTTTTTTTTTTAAACTATGATATTCTGAAAAAGTTATTGTAATTCTTTCTTCTGTTATTTCACGAAGGTTGCACTGTCAAGTACTACCCGGGATGTATAGTTGTAAGATTTGGCTTCATCCTTGGAACTGTGAACTCTTCAGATACTGTGATAATGGACCTGAAAGCCATCGATAAGCTGGAGCTTCTATTAATATGGATCACAGACATTCTAATTTCTAGTTATGTTTTTAGTGATTGTGTCTTTCCACACTTCTCCTGGCAGATGAAATATTCTAGTTAGAAAGTGGATCTCTAGCCCGTCCCCTGGGGAATTAACAAGTATCATTAGAAACCTTAAGTTAAATATAGAAAATGTGGGATAGCAAGCTGGAAATATATCATAAAAATCACATAGTTTTAGACTTTCGACAAATAACACAAATCCAGTGATGAGTGTTATTTTATTTTAGGTGAAAATACTACTTAACTTACCTTAAGTTTAATCATCTGCATAAACACGCGTTCTACTGATTTTATTGCATATTCCATCATGTATGGAGTTACATGATTTTCTCACTTGAAGAAAACATCTATCAATCTTATGCCATTTATCTATCTAATCTGTATGCTATAGACAATTTTGCATATGTACATGCACAGCCATATTTTGTGTTAAAATTAATATTAAAAGCACAATACTCAGTTGCATTTCTGTTAGGTAACGATCAGTCCAATTTTAACCATCTTAAGAAAAGGGAAAAATGCACATTAAAAGTTATCCCTTTTTGTCCCAGCCTCTTTTTTTTTTTGTTTTGCTAATTTTTGGATTTCCCTTCATGTTGTAGCTGATGAGAAATGAACAGACTTAGAAATTGAATCTCAGCTGTGAAAAATGTGATGGTGGAAGATTTATTTCAAACAATATATCCCTTGGTATGAACATGTACTAGGTCAGTTTCCTTGCTCTATTTTGAAACAGGTCTAATTCAAAAGCTTTTTAGAGCAGAACATTGTGCATTTGACAGTAATTGTGACTGATTTTCATAATGCACTGATGTAGCATGTCAAATCTTATGCAGTTAGTTAAATTCTGGGAAAGAAATTAAATTTGGCAATAGTCGGGTTTTTTTCTCCTTGCAATTAAAGAAAGCTATCCTTCTTGTTCTGCTTCATCTGCAATATATACTTTGCTTTCTTTAACATCACTTAAGGGTGCTCTAATTTTTCTGTCAACTTCCAACCAACTTATTTTATCATTTTGTCAGTTTCCATTTGCAGCCCCCTTTCTGCCCTTGAAACACTTCATCACTGAGTCAAACGCCTGAAAGAAATGCTTTGCAACTTTTTATCCTTTTCTTTCTTAAAGAAGTTTTTCTTCTTTATTGAGGGCTATTTCTCCCACCCCCAAACACATTTTATAGAGCAGTGAACAATAGGAAATGTACATTGCAGATCTCTTCAAAAATAAGCGCTTGACATTGCCCAGAAGGCTTCTTCAGTTTTCAAGCCATTACGAAAAGGAAATACACAAGCTATTTTGGACTTCTGAAGGCCAGTTATCGCAGGCATAGGTTCTAAATACACCAAAAGATTTAAAAGATTGAGGTTTTAGCATTCACATCATATCCAGAGCACCAAATTTGGATTTTGTGCATATTAGTCAATAAAATATAATTCTTAAAAATTATTCTCATCCCTCTCTATGGCTGCACTTCGTGCATGCTCGACAGAGTATTAAAGTGGACACAGCAGAGGCAGCTGCAGCGGGCAGGTGAAGTTGGTGCAATAGAGTTACATGACAGGACTCGATTACAGTCAGCAATACAATTCCAGAAATAACCTATGTGGAACATATTGCCTCTGCTGCACACGTCAGAAAATGGACTTTGATCGATGGTCTCGCAACACAAAACCACATACTAAAACTTCTTAATTACGATGACAGTGTAAAAGCCCAGTCTTGCCAGCAGTGTTAGTAGATTTTATAATTAACAAATGGGCAAAGCACATACATTCTGTGTGCTTCTCATGCCTTACAAATGGTTCTGAGTCCTGCCTTCCACGTAGATGTAGGCAGGAACGCATGACCCAGGTCTGGCCAGCGTTGCCTCTGAAGGTGGAGGTTTTCTGGGGGGTGCTGATTATCTACAGAGAACCACACCACCTGGAGTTGCCATATTGTCGCTCTAAAAATTCCCTAATGTGGGAGAAAAAAATGTGTCCATTTGTGGTAGAAAATGATGTTAGCTGTTTAGAATACTAAATAGTGGTGTCTTTGGTTTGTATACTCTAAACCCTAGAACACTCACTCATAAATAAAAATACATTATTGTTTAAACAACTTCAGAAACTTAAGAAAAAAATATACCCAAGAAAACTTCCATAGCATTTCTGTAGAAGTATTTGCTGACAGTGAAAGTGGACAAATTGCTGGGTTTCAGATTGTCCGGAGAAGTGGTTTGCTCTCTAAGATGAGTGATCTGATTTAGAAAAAGTTGGCCACAATTTCTGATTTTTCAAAAACTGGATTTGTAAATGGAAGTTAAAACATGTGAGGAATTTTTATTTGCTCACTTTTGTTTATCTAAAACTGCTTTTTAAAGGAAATGAAGGAAGAAAAACCACATGGATACCATCAAATATGCACAATTTTTTCCCCATATTTCTTGGCTGCCTAGCGTGAAGCAAGTTTTACAAAAACTCAATTCAAGTTTCAAAATAACCAATTATAAGAGCAAATGCTTGCCAGGAATATATATATTTTCTAAAATTAAAATAATTTCTGTAATTAAAAGTCTTTTTCAATAAGTAAATCTTTTTTTTCAGAGTATGTTTGTCAACGAATATACCAAAATCACTAATAGATAGTCACCTATAGTTCCTCTGTGTGTGTGTATATTTGTGCATAATATTTTGGGTGTAATTTAAGTGCAAAAATTTATGTTATAAAAATTTTGCCAGTGCTTATCAGGCTAGGTGTATTATCCTTGGTATTGGTGACGAAATTGACTTTTTCCCCAAGATAAAATTTAGATTTAGTTAAAGGTTTAGATATATTTAAAAAAAAATTTGGAATTGGCTCAGTTAGAGATTAGAAAATGATTAAATGTTAAATGTTAAACATGTTCTATTTTTTTCTTTTAAAATCAAATGATAAGCCACCTGCTTTGTTTTTATTCAAATTTCCTCTCTATTCCTTTTATTTTAAAATGTAAACTAAGTAGTAATAAAACATTTGGTTTTGCCTTGAATTTCCAACTTAAAATTTGTTAAACACATATAAACATTTAAGCTTTGCGAGACCTAAGATTTTTCCTGGTTGAGGCTCCATCGGTCTCTCCTAATAATGGTTAGAATTATTGAGAGATTACTTAGTGCCAGATGTTGTGGGAAGAACGGGTATCATCTTGTTTGTTTTTTTGGACCACTGTCCTCCTCTGCCTCAGCACAGCAGGACTAAGTACCTCAGAAGCCCTCAGTGCTGAGAACAATTACAGTGCCTCACCTCTGACTATTTGCTGTGTATAACTTATTTTCTTTTTAAAAAGAAAGGTAAACCAAACTGAAAGGCATGAAACCTTCATAGATAATTGAAATTGAATGTTATTTTTCTAAAAAAAAATTTTCATTTTCTGTTGGCCAAATTCTGGATAATTTAATCAAAGTAGGATATATATATATATATATAATTCATTTTAAATTCCCCCTTAGGTAATGTGTTCCATGTGCTTAATCTGCTTTCTGTGAAATTCGACCCTCAGTTTTTAAAATACTTCTGAAAATCCTTCCAGATAAATACAACAAATGTAAAGTCACCGCCTTTTTATGGTTAAATAGTATTCCATGGTATATATATATATACCACAGTTTATTCATTCATGCATGGATGGGCACTGGGTTGTTTCCACATCTTGGTGGTTATGAATGAGCTGAAAATGGAAAAGCAAGCATCCAAGGTACTCAATACTAATAGGAATCTACAGATGAACTACGACACACCCACACGAGGGAAAAACACAATTAAATTTGAGAAGGTGGGGGATGGGGAGAAGGTTTAGCCAGCTCACACGTAAGGAGTTCAAGGTACACAGCACACCTCTTGGGTGAAGGGCTCAACCGCAACTTGGACTTTACCTAACAAATGCAAACAGTGTAACTTAATCATAGGTACCCTTATAATAATCTGAGATTTAAACAAAAAACTTGTTCTGAAGGTATCTTTAGTTCTGGCTGATACAGTGACAAGAACAAGGATGTTAGGTAGTCCCCATCTTCAGCCAATTGGGGGAAATGAGGCATATTCTCAAGGAAAGTTTAAATTAAAACAACATCTTAAAGAAATACAGGAACTTACCTGGCAGCATCCATTTCCATTTCACTCATTCGTTCACTCTTTTCTTGTCCTTCTATGTAATGTTTCCAGTTTGTGTATCATTTTTCTATCAGGAAATTTGAGAAAAGGTCATATAGAGCCCATCAAAAATAGTCAAATGAAGGTGGCAAGCAATTGATGCCAAAGAGAATACTTACTCTTACTTAATACTTATTAAGATTTACATTTTTCAGCACCGTGGGGTAGAGTGACAAATGAAATATAGCAGTCAGAGAGCTGGGTTCCAGTTCTGGAGCTGATTTATCTACTGAATCAATTTCTCTGTTTAAATGGAAACTGATGAGAGTGGAGTAGATGATGCCTGTGGTGGAGCCTTGTCATAGTGCCCCTTTCACGCTGACCCTTGTCCTCTGCCATTGTTCTCTCCCAGAGTTATCCTTCAGAAGCATGGACAACATCAACTTAGAAAACAGAAATTGGCATTTGAATACAAATGGGTAGGGGTTAAGGTTATTTATTCAATGATCACATTCTTTCTATCTGTACTAGTCTGCACTGATTGTGTATAAAATATTATGGTGATGCAAAGATGGAAGGAGAATCTTTATTTGAGACAGAGTTATTGAGCCTGACTGGTGAGGGAAGTAAGGACTGTGTTATAGATTTTGTGTTTTTTGAGACAGAGTCTCCCTCTGTCCCCCATGGTAGAGTGCCTTGGCATCACAGCTCACAGCAACCTCCTGGGATCAAGTGATCCTCTTCCCTCAGCCTCTCAAGTGACTGAGGCTAAAAGCACCTGCCACAATGGCCAGCCATTTTCTTCTTCTTTTTTTAGAGACAGGGTCTCACTTTTCCTCAGGCTGGTCTTGAACTCCTAAGCTAAGGCAATCCACCCTCTTCGGCCTCCCAGAGTGCTAGGATAACAGGCATGAGCCACTAACCCGTGGCCTGTGCTATAGAATTTTTGAAGTGAGGAAGGTGGACTGAGGCAGAGCTGCATGGCAGAGACGTATGAACTGGGTCCTTTAATGAAACAATTATTAGCACATCTGTCTGTAACATTTAAAATAGAGAGTCTATTATGTGCTTATCAGTGTAGAAAACAGAGACAAGAGGGCACAGACCCAGTCTTCATTTGCACCAAGCCGAGTTTTCCAGAAAAGGGAAATTTATTTTAAAAATATTGCCTCCTATTTTCTTATTATCTGGCATTCAGACAAAGACATTAATAACTTCACAGACTTTTAAAATAATTCCCATTTTATTGGGGAAAGTACAAAGTCATTTTCATTTTCTTAACCTAATAAAATGTAGCTCTCCCTTGGATTACAGTTCATTCGATATTATAGACTAGAATTTCACATTAGCAGAAATGTTCCTACATCTGGTGGAATATATCTCACTACTGCCTGTCCTTTTCAAAATCATGCTCTGCTGGAAACTTTTGGTTTATGGGCTTTTCCCCTCGTGAGAGTACGAACTTGATCGTGTTCTGTAAAATGTCACATTGTACAAAAACTGTTTTTTCCAGCTTTTCTGAAGAAGATTATATGGTCCATGGGTTCTGCTTGGGAAGTTTTCCCTCACCGTACATCCCTGCTCATGGGGAGCATCACAGAGGCGAGCAGCTCTACTTTTGATGGATGTTAGTACATTTCCTCAGTGACTGATTTTTATTAGTTTCAAAAGATAACAGTCTATGCATGCGCACACGCCGATGTTTCTGAAGGGCACTGTGATGAAAGATTAGAATGCCTTTTGCCTTCTTCCTGATCAAACAGTGTGTCTTAGACATCACGGGTGCTCGTATTTTTGTGTCACCCAAAAGAATAAAATCTGTTGACATTGTTACTGATCGCTCAGCTTCCTCCCTTCCTAATGCCAGCATCGGACTGTTTGGTCAGTAAAGGTTGAGATTATGAGGCTGGAGATCACATAAAGTTCCGTGTGTTCAAAATGTAATGTTAATCCAGAAATTATTTCAAGGGAAAGAAGCGAGAAAGCTATCATCTCAGCACAGGTGTTTAATGGCCAACTGTGGAATTTGGTGCACCTCATAACAGTGAAAAACTCTACCTGGGGAATTGAAAATTAACACAGAGTGTAGGTCTTTATTATAATGAATACCAAATGAGAGAAAAGAACAATTCTGAGAGCTTAACAAAGTTAACTCGGGTACACCTGGCGAACTGTATATCACGGCGACTTTAGTACACACCCTGGCGTCAATCCAAAAAGCAAAAGGAAATCACTGAGCCTGGAAAGATGGGAAAGTTGAAGCTTTACAGCATCCCCCATGGGTAGAGAAACACATTTTTTTCCTAAGAAAAATGCCTTCTTTGTCAAGCAAGATGCATCTCAGTTTCATCTTAGACATTGATACCTCAGAGCAGGTTCAAACCCTCAATTCTAGCTTCGGTCACCACTTACTCATGCAGTTATGTTGAACAATGAAATGTATGAAAGTTCTGGCACCCGTCAGGGTTGAAGCATTAGGAAGTTTGTCTCAAAAGTATCCGTGCTTTCCACTGAGGTCTTATCTTAAATGGATGATGTGTACAGTGCCTGAAAATCCTCATTTGGCAAGTGTGTGTGGAGCTGCTTTGACACACTGGAATCTGTCAGTGATAGACAATCAGTAGTAACATGAATAAAATGCTTGAGCTGTGGGGCTCTTCCCACGATCTCTCCATGATCTGAGAGCACAGGACAACCTTCACCATCCTCCAGCTAGACAGGACAGCTGAAAAAAATGGTCTCTGAGCTGCTCCTGCACAGTTTGAGACGGTGTTAAAATGGGCAGAAAAGTCCAGAATTCACAACTTGAAGGGCATTGAAGGGGGATTAGTTAATGATTATGGAGAACCTATTCCATGGCAGAAATCCACACAGGTTTTTCTTCATTGGTTTTATCATCTCATATTTGCGACTCCTGGTGATAAAGGCCAGTGGTCAGGGCCTTTTAGATGCCAGTGTCAGAAACCCCGGTACTAATTGGCATAGATAAAAGCAGAACCTCACGGGCCTGAAGAACCCTGGGGTGGGACTGGATGCAGCCCTGGTTGCCCTTCATCTATTGCCTCTCCTTCTGGGGCATTGATCTCAGGTGTAGGCCCCGCCTGGGGATCTCTAGTCCAACTTAGAGGGAAAGAGCATCTCTTCCCAAGGTTCCCAGGCAAGCCTTGCATTCCCTCTACTTCTGTTCTTCTGCTCTCACCACCCTTTTCTGTACTTGGCTCTTGGTGGTGTCATTCACACTTAAAAGTTCTATTACCGTCATGCTCATGATCCCCCAATCTACCTACCTCTGGAGACTCTGCACTGTTCCTGAACCACAGACGTAAATGTCATACTTCCTACTAGAAAGGGTGGATTTTAAGGGGAGGGGTGTGTGTGTTACAGAATCAGACAGGCCGGAGATTATATCTTACACCAGTTTCACCATTTATCTTACTCCATCTATAAGCCTCTTCCTCTTAATGCCTAAATCGTTACCTATTTATTTCTCACCTGGTTCGATCCAATCATTGGGCTTTTTGCCTCCAGTTTTGCCTCTCCATTGCTGCCAAGGCAAGCTTTCTAGATAGCAAAAATTAGAAAAATTTCAAATGCTTATCACAACTTTTCGTAAAAGATCATAAGATCTCTTGTCATCCAACCCTTAGCTATCTTTTTGACATTACTATTGCTGACCTCACCACATACCCCGTTGTTACCCACTCACATTGATTTCTCTGCTACCACAGACATATCAAATCTCCTCCCGGGTTACTTCCTCCTCAAAAATGCCTATTCCCTCTTTTGGCTAGTTAAAGATTAATTACCATTCAATCTCAGTCTACAAATACCTCCCCAGAGAATGTTTCCCAGTCCCATGGGTTGCCTTTCCTATAAGGTAACAGAAGCTCTAGAATAGCAACTAACTCATTCATTCATTCATAAACTGGCACCAAAGGTGGAACTGTGAATAAGAAAATGTTCCTTTCTTTTGAAGTTTCCACCATACTAGTGGTGATGGTGGAAATCGTATAGTATAAAAAAAGTATTTTTTACAAAAGCTAGGTATGGGCACATACAGAGGTATGGGCAAAGTCCAGGTGGCGTGAAAATTAATCATCTTGGGGTTGGAAGGAAATGTTAGAAATACTATTTACATTTTTATCTCATGCCTTTTAAGTTTCTAATTTGAGTAAATTTTATAATACATTTTCCATATTAAAAACTTGTAAAATAATTTCATATTTATGCAACATGTACCATTTCCTAATGTGTTTTCTGGTCAATTACATTTGGACTAGGGTAGGTTAGACAGCGTTAAACAGGTTTCTGTTGTGGTAGACTTTTCCAGAACTTTCCAAGAGATAGACATGATATTCTGTTCACCTCACCCATGGAACGCTAGATTTTCAAGGGTGTCTCAACCTGTTAGGGGAGCAAACACGCCATTCTCAACTGCGTTTGTGTCCACAATTCACTTAGCCATTTCCCTACTGGACTGAATTGGCTTTTCTCAATTTAGTGCTTTCTTCTTTAGTCTGAGAACTACATTTCTTAGAATCATTTTCTCGGGAAATGCATTTCCTGGAATCCCTGAGCAGCAGGGTTACAGGTAACATTCTGCCAATGTGAAACACAAGCAAGCGATTTAGAAGGTGGGAGAAAAATACAGACCATTGTTCTTGAATAGCAGCTGCAAGTAGATTAAATTCTATGTTATAAACATTAATTATCTTATCAATAATGTATATGTATACAATAAAATGACAGAGTATATATAAATTTATATTATAACAACACTGTGGGCTCTACATATTATAGTAATCGTCAAAACAGAGGTCTAAATTTATATTCCTTGTGGGAGTAAAATAAAAAAAATGCATTTTTCAGTTTACCCTATTTGATAATTATATTTCTTAAAAGTATTTGTAATTTAGATATATAATATAAAGAAATGAAACATTTTTGATGCAAAACTTTACTATTGTTTGATGTTAAATGCTTCTCAAATATTGATGAGCTTATTTTGGTAAAGACTGCTGTTCAGAAAACTCAGTAATTGTGGTTTAAACAAATATGAGCCTTGTTTTTCTCACATAAGAATAGGGTGACCAGATTTTAACATCTGTAAGGTGGGACAACATGGCTGGGGGCTGAGCGGGGGTAGAGAGGGCGGGGTGGGGATGGGGCGGGGGCAGGGCCTGACAACAAGGCAAACTTTGATAAGCAGTTCTCTATAATCACTTCTCAGCAATTATTTATTACAGTTTAACATTATAAAATCAACAAAAATAATATAAAACTCATATTCTGGTGAAATAGCCATATGGCGGCCGAAAACCGTATATTCCCTTCTTTGTGTTCTCCAGCCTGTCTGTGCATTCTTTCCAAAAATCGGGACTTTTTAAAAACGCCCTGGGACATGGGACAAATTGTTGAAAAGCGGGACTGTCCCACCAAAATCAGGAGTCTGATCACCCTACATAAGAGTGAAATTGATTCAACTGCTTAAAAAGAAGAAAAACAAAAAGACAACAACGCTTACAAGCCTATGTCCTTTTATGTTTTCACTTTGCCCTTCTAAGCCTCCCGGCTTTTGCCGTTCCTCTTTCTGCTTATGGTCACAACATGGCAGCTGCATCACCAGATTAGCTTGTATTGTTCCAGAAAGGAAGAAGAAGGAAAGGCCGAAAGAAGAAGAAAATGGAAAAATCTTTTCTTCTTCTTGTGAAAATTGTGTGCTATGACTAGCAGTAGCTCCAAGGGAGGCTGGGAATAGTGTTGTAGTTTTCAAAAAAGCAAAAGAGAGAGCACTGGAAAAGATCGTAAAAGCCAGTCACGTTTATGATCTCTTCTGCAAATGATTTGCTTATAAGACCTTTACTCATCTCTATCTATTGGAATTTTAGTTTTTTTCTTATTTTTATATTGTCTATAAATATTGTATTAACCTTTTGTCATGTTTGCTCTAAATATTTTTCTCATTTTTTCAACATCTGTGTATTATGTACGAAACCTATAATTTATACATTTATATATTTATAATCTTTTTCTTTATGATTTTTTCTATTGGTTTTAGTCATACATATTTTTTAAAATGGCACCATATCATTTTATTGTGGTAAAATATGCACGTAGAGAAATGGCAAAATTTTTGGTCTGGGCTTCTTTTTTTTTTTTTTTTTAATTTTTTTATTGAATGATAACTATGTACATTAATACACTTCTGGGGTACAGTGTGGGGTTTTCACATGCAATCTGAAATACTTCCATCAAACTGATCAACACAGCCTTCATGTCATTTTCCGCTACTTTCTTTATTTTTTTTTTTGTTTGTTTAGAGGCCCAAGCTAGGTTCAACCCACCAGCCCCGGAGCATGTGGCTGGCACCTAACCATTGAACTACGGAAGCCCAGCCCCATTGTCTACTATCTTTAATTCAAATAAAAATTACTGAGGCTTAATCTTGAAAATCAGGAGTCTTTTTATCTATCATATAAAATTAATAAGAAGTTTTATCTTCATCTCAGAATGTCAATATTCACATACCTTATACAATAGACATTTCCACGAGAAATCCACGATCAAGGCACCAGCAGATCTGGTGCCTGATGAGGTCCGACTTTCTGCTTCCAAGACAGCACATCTTGCTACATGTTTCTCACTTGGCAAAAGGAGCAGGAAGGCAAATAGGGGAGAACAGACTTCCTCAAGCCTTTTTATAAGGATACTAACTCCATTCACGAGGGCAGAGTTCTCATAATCTAATAACCACCGAAAGACCCCACCTTTTAATACTGTGGCACTGGGAATTCAGTTTCAGTGTGAATTTTGGAAAGGTATATACCCAACAATTTAAGCTTTTTCCCCCATTTATCATACTATCTGTGCATTTTTTCAGGGTGTGAGCATGTGTATTCGATCATTTTCTTAGATTAAAAATGCTTGCCACAATAGACATGAAAATAAAGTGAGATCTTAACTAGCTTATTAATAGTTTTTGTGTTTTGTCACATGAATTTGCAGAGATAGCATGGATTTGGAAGCCAGAGATATTTTCATTCAAATATCAGTTCTACCCCCTTTTAAGCTTGTTTCCAAGTCTGCCTCCTTATATGAAAAACAGGTACCAAATTATGAGTACCACAAAACGTTTGGGAGAGTGAAAAATTATGATAGGTGATGTGATTATTATAGAAACAGGCAAGGATGAATTGCTCAATGAGTGGTAGTTACGAAAATTGTCAACATCTGGGAGAAGTACACCACTTCTCCAATAGAACACATGTTGTGGTTTTGGGTTCACTGCATCTGGTCACAACATGGATAAGTCTCACTTCAGCAGCTCTCTAGAGATCTGAAATGGTGCACCATTAAGAGCTTAAGTGAGGACTGATTATGCTGGCAGGGACTTTACACACATATAATACCACTTCACGGGATATCATATTGCACCTGCTTCTTTCATACCCGCTGTAATACGTAGAGACAGGTTGTGATTCAGAGGAGGGCACACAGTTCCAGTTAAGACCACTGCTTGCTAACAGATAACTTTCCTCATCTCTGGAATTCCACATAAATTATTAAGGGATTGAAAATGGAGAAAAATGTGAAGACCCCTCAACTTATCTTTCAAAAAGCAACTCAGCAAAGTATTGGCTTAACAAACCTGACAAGGCCTCTTTTTCTAGGGGAGGGGAGCCTCAACAAAGCTTGAAAGCATAATTTAATTATCACTTAGAAACACTGAGATGGCTGGATATTTGAATCATGCAAGACGACCTCTTCAGCTGTGAAGTCCCTGATTCTGAGAAGTCACTATCCCAAGTGAAAAGCTGTCATCTTCCTGTGGTCATGGGGCTTTCCCTAACATGTGGCACTGTTGCCAGGAAGAAATCCAGACACAGCCATGATACCAGTCGGTTCAGAACCTACACACAGAAGGATGTCTACTGACAGCCAGCCCAGGAACAGAGCTGTCCTCCAATAGAAAAAAATTAAAGTTTACAATCCAAACAACTCTAAAAATGTTTATTTTATAATCCCATCCTACTTGTACTTTTTGTTCAGAATAGTAATTAGAAATGAAAACAGGGATATAATGGCAAATTGTTAGAAGATATTAAATTTAAATCTGTTATCAATTTTAAAAATATTTTAGATTATTTAATGACATTGGACAAAATTGATATCTTAAGACTAGTAAAAAGAAAAAAATCTAAATAGTTTATTTCATTCTAATTTAGAAAAAAAATTCAAAGTCATCACCAAAAGCTTGAAAATATAATAAGAATTAATGATAAGATAGTGGGTTAATATTGTATAGCTTTCAAAACCTGCATTTTTATTATTTAAATATGTATGTGTTTTATATGATATATCTCTATATTTTCCCAAGAGAGAAAAACAACAAATGCTATTCTAAAAATCAAATTAAATCAATAGAAAGTCCTATAGCATCCCACAGTTTGAAATACATATATTTTAAGCCCTGCACTAAACATTGCATGGCGTTCTATTCCTTTCCTTTTGTACAAAAATTACTCTCTGGTGTTATCATGTCCCTGGATCAGCACATGCCAAACTAAGCTGAGAAGTACCAGAGATTAACTGGGGGGAAGGAGACACCTGGGTAAGGTGTGGACTCCAGGCAGGAGAAGGCAGGGAGACCTCTGGGCTGAGGTCGGACACCTGGAAAGAGAGGACAGGAAGGCGTGTCAGGTGTAAGGAGTTTCAACGGTAGCACAATTCTAAGGCTATTTCAGCTGATGAAGGGATCAAGTCCACGTGGCCCATTAGAGGCAGCCCCCTCCTGTAGGCTAGTTCCCTGCCTGCCATGCTCAACCAATGGCTGGGAACAGCAGCAGAGAAGTGTGGGTGGCTTCCCTGAAGACTCACAGGTGGATTCAGGACAGGGTTGTGGTCCACTGTGCTCTCAGAAGGATCATGGGCAACACATTTCCATGACCTCCACAGGCTTACTATAAGACTAACCTTCATATCACTTTCAAAAATGTTCAGAAATTTTTTTTCCTCCAACTATGACCTCTCTCTTGAAGCTTCTCTATTACCTATATGCACAGAAACTGTTTTTCCCTTAAAATTATCAGAAAAGAAAAAAATGTGAGTATGTGTCTTTCATCTGTGAATTTGGAATGGAAAGGGTGTTGAGCGTGAGAGTCCTGCGGCTTATCCTAGTTTTGCCACCTGGGCTACAGGTTAAATAACTCATGTAAACTCACCCTATTTGTTCAAGAAAAGACCTTACCAGAGCAATGTGGTAGAAACTTTCAAGCTTAGTTTCTCAGGGAGGAGAGACTTTCAGGGAAGCTCCTCACACGTGCTGCTGTGCTTCTGTCATGAGCCCGAATGCTGAAAGCATGTGGGGAGACACTTGGCCCACTCTGTGCCAACGGGAGAACTTTTTCCAGCAATTTGGGATTGGGTTACACAAGTCAGAGTCTAACGACATTTGAAATTGGAAGAAAAGCAAATTTATAATGAAGGTTGTCACTGTAGGGTGGTCAACTTTCATCACGTGCATATCAAATCCAAGGGACAAAAAGAAAGCAGACTGAACCTGAATACAAGATGCAAAAGTGAGTGATCACTAGAACGAGGTACAGCGAGATGCGCGTGTTGAGATGATGCGCCTTGGTAACTGATTTTCCCATGTCCTGGTATCAGTCCTGTAAAACCAGATATACATTTTCCCTTAGGTCCCAGGGCTTATTTCCTAATAAATTCTCTTCTATACATAAGTTAGTTTAAGCGGATTTCTGTTGCTTTTTGCCGAAGGAGCGTTTAATCAAATAGACAGAGTCCTGATTAATAGATGCTTTTCAGAATAAATGCTTTTACTTTAACCTTAGCTTTCATGCAGTCAGCTATTTTCTGAAACCCGTTTTTCTTGAATCTTCATTTAGCTCACTGTGGTGATATTAACTGATTACAACAAAGTTAGGAGACACGACCAGGACTCCTATGCACATAACGCTTAACAGAGAGAAGCTTAAGGCAGAATGAAAGAAAAATTAAAACGTACACCTGAGGGTGCATCATGAGCTAATGAATTTCAGAGGCTTGCCAAAAACTCAGCTGCCTCGGTTTTCCTTGTATAGCATTAGCATAAAAATTAGTTGAAGAATTCAATTCAGAGATGATCTAAGCAGTATAAAGGCATCCTCTGTTCAGCAAGGGTAATTTAATTGGATGCTGTTTTTAAAATATAACATTGCTTACCAAATATTGCCCTCTTTAACTTTTAAGAAATGCCTATGTCGTCATGATGACATTGTGAGCCATGTCATTATAAATTACCATAATTAGGTTGATGCAGTAGTGAGGGATGTCAGTACAGGAGGACCAACAGAGTCAGCAAGCCAGTGAGTGAACTTGCATCCTTCACACATAAAACTATCTGCTATCCCCGAATGACCAGAAGGTGATCTTTGTGTTGTCTTTTAGCAATGGAGAGAGATGATGTATGCTTTCTCATTCTAACTGGAAGCATCCTTTGCCAAAGAGGTTGCAAGGATTAGGCAGCTGGTTGCTGACCCCAGAAAATGTAACTTGTCCATACAGACTAATTCTCCAAAGCAATTCCATTCCCCACGTGGTGAATGTCTTCATCCTGCATCAAGGTATGCAGAATCCTTCCCTTTTAATGAGGTGCGTTGTCAATTAAAGAAGTCACCATGCATTCCCTCAGTTAGAAATAATTTTTGCAAAACAACTTGTTGGTTCTTTTGTTATATCTCTCATCGCAGTTTGCCTTATATTTTAGTTAATTATATGTTTCTCCTTGATTATGTGCTTTTAAAAGAAACTATTTCTATGTCTTAATCATCATACCTACCACAGAATATACCAGTACTTGTACATCATAGATGATAAATTTGTAAAAAAATTAAATAGTAAGCAACTGATAAAATTGGTAGCCTTTTAAGAGAAGGAACAAAAATACGTGGCTCTTTGTAGGTCACGGCTCAGAAGACAGTTGCTATTAGCAGAAATGAGGTTCAGCATAACCCTCTGGATATGTCTAGACTTATTCTTTAAAATAACAGAAATTTTGAAAATATTAGAGCAAAGACTCTATGCACACTGATAAGGTTATCAAGTTCATAATGGGCTATAAAATGAGTAAAAGTTTTCTCACGTTAAATATGACTTTAAGTATACTAATTAATGGAAGCATTTCATGTGAGAATCTGCCTCGGTCTCCAGATAAGGTGGATTATATCTCAACGATAATGCTTAAGAAGGAAGGATCTGTTTAAATGTCACAGGAGAGGAAGAGGGGAAGGGAAGTTATATCACATTGTTAATAGCCTTTAATGCTCAGAATCTGATTACAGTAATTATAGCCTGCCTGATAATTCAGAGAATGGAGAATATTTCATTTTTACAGTTACATCAGACATGAAAAAAATGCTCATCATCCTTAATCATCAGAGAAATGCAAATCAAAACCACTTTGAGATATCATCTAACTCCAGTAAGATTAGCCCACATCACAAAATCCCAAAACCAGAGATGTTGGTGTGAATGTGGAGAAAAGGGAACACTTCTGCACTGCTGGTGGGAATGCAAACTAATACATTCCTTTTGGAAAGATGTTTGGAGATCACTTAGGGATTTGAAAATAGACCTGCCATTTGATCCTGCAATTCCTCTACTAGATATATATCCTGAAGACCAAAAATCACTTTATAACAAAGATATTTGTACCAGAATGTTTATTGTAGC
>CAUYQV010165443.1:0-17717 GCA_963574575.1 Galagoides demidoff | reverse complement strand
ATCTTCTCCCATTCTGAGGGCTGTCTATTTGCTTTACTTACTGTGTTCTTGGCTGTGCAGAAGCTTTATAGTTTAACAAACGTTCTTAATGTTTGGTATCTTCTATTTTAATTTTTCTTCGCTCACACCATTTTCTGATTTCTCTCATAGTTCTAAGAACCCAGGGGGATTTTCTGGTATTTTAAAAATACTGATGTACAGGTTAACTTTATTGTGTTCATATAGCTTTTTCTGTATGATTTTCTTTGAAATTTGCTAATACTTGCTCATGGCTCAACATAGGGTCAGTAAGTGTTGCACATGAACTTATAAAGAATGTGCATACTGCTATAGATTGGTACATGTCACATGTATGCATTAAGTCAAGTTAATCTTCTTGTTCTATTTTTCTGTATCATTTTTTTTCCTGCTTGTTCTATGAATTACTGAGAAAAGCATGTTAAAATTTCTTACTACAGTTGTGGATTTATCCATACTTCTTCTGTTCATTTTTGTAAATATTTGAGGCAGTATTATTATAAGAAAACTAGAGAAGAAAAGAAACTGAGGCTGTTGAGGAGAATGTCCTGGGGAGCCTTAAAGCAGAGGTTGAGGATATAAAATGATAATCACCAGCCTTTAAAATTGCTCAAAATGCATCCACACACTCTCTTCTAACCCAACTAAGATCAGCATATCGCCCCCATCACAGGCTACTTATGACGGAATCAGGTCTGAGAAATGAGTTTCTTGAGTCATTTCCCAAGCCCGTTCTTCCTTCTCCTTTCAGTGCACTCTGACCCAGGCACTCTGGCTTTCTTGCTTTGTCCTAAACTTGACAAAGGCATTCCAGTCTTGGGTCCTATACTTAGTGCTCGCTTTACCTAGGCAGGTGGCTCTCTGTTCACAATTGCCTCTTCAGAGGGGTCTTCTCTGAGCATCCTGATCACTCTCTATTCCTTTAGCCTGTGTTATTATTCTTGAGAGCACTTGACACCATCTGACTTGTGTTAACACCAATTATCTATTGGGACATTTAATTATCATCACTCTCTCCCTCTGCCATGTAAGTTCCAAGACACTAAAACACCAGGGTCTTTATCGAATTCACTGCACTATTTCCAATGTAACTGCTGAATATAATAAGTGCTAAATAATTTTTGGTGAAATAAATGAATGAATTAGCAAGTGAATAATGACTCTTTTCTAAAAACAAATTTGTTGATTTATCAAACATAGTTTGATCGATCAAGAAATAAATGTAAAAATTTCCTGGGTGCCAGAAATTTTTTCAGTATGATAAAGACGTATAAGGAAGAATAAAAAAGATTATTAACTTCAAACAGTGTACGATCCAGTGGTGGACAGAAGATGCATGTATACAAATGACATGATCTAAAAGTGATATAAAAGATGGTGATACAGATAATCACAGGATCAGAGACAATTAATAGCCATATATACTATTTAAACATTAAGTTCCGTGAAGTCAGCACAAGGAAGTGTCCCTGAATTCTTAGTATTACAGACAACAAAAGAAAGTTAAAGAGTATGAGGGCTGGTCACCGTAGCACAGTAGTTACAGCTCTGGCCACATGCACTGAGGCTGGCAGATTTGAACCTTAACTGGGCCAGCTCAACAACAATGACAACTGCAACAAAAAAATAGCCAGGTGTTATGGCAGGTGCCTGTTGTCCCAGCTACTTGGGAGGCTGAGGCAAGAGAATCGCTTAAGCTGAAGAGTTTGAGGTTGCTGTGAGCTCTGATGCTATAGCACTCTACAGAGGGCAACATAGTGTGACTCTGTCTCAAACAAACAAAAAAGTATGGGCTGGACACATTATTGATTAAGGGTTGCCTTTTCTGTTGAAGAGAGACAGAAAAAAAAATAGAAATCTGTGGTTATGAATAAGAGAGATTAGTGGGACCTAATTTGTTTCTCAATCAGACTCAGGCAGAGACTATATTATATTCATAACTCATCCCCAAGTAGTTAGAAAGTATATCTGTGATACATCTATGTATTTATCTATCCAGGCATCTAATCTATGATTGGTGACTAAGAACATGAAGATGTAGGCATCTTATAGCCAGCGTACTTTATACAATGAATTAATAAATACAATATAACTCCACAGTTGACCACCTTCCTACACTGACCACCTTTTTAAGATGACCTACTTTTCACTGGCTGGTCATGCCACCACGTGTCCATATCAATACAGGAAGTCTAATTATTTATGTTGACCACCTGTGTATGTTGACCAGTTTGGTACAGCCCATTGGGTGGTAACTTACAGAGGTTCTCCTGTACAAGAGTAGGCCAGTATATTTATGTGTGTCATTATATCCTAAAATGTTACTTTGCATTTTCTGCTCCATCTTTTCTTTGGCTGAGAGACAGAGACTGAGGGTTAGTGAATGTGCTTAAGAGATCACTTTCCCCTGACAAACGGGGAATTCTTTTCATTTTAATTTTGTCTCCTTCTCTTGCTTAGCATGGAGATGTCTACCTCCTGGTTTTCAATATGTTATAGAGAATATCCACACTTGAATTTCAAGGTTATATAGTGCAGAAAAAAGTCTAAGAAAAAATATTTTATATTCGGTTTTCAGAGGCATGGTGGGTATTAAGGAAATTTATTTTTTTTCTTATCACTACTTGGTCTCTGTCACTTTTGACTAGAAGATTTGCAGTTCCCAGAAAAATGATTGTTAAATATTTCACACCTTAAAATAAAGTTCTACCCATAAATTTTTCATTCTAAAATAAATCCATAATAAGAATTTTCTCATTAATTTCAGTAAACTTGCTCGCTTAAAATATTTGAGTTGGTTGAGTTTAAATTATATATTGGTGTTCAGATGAAATTTTCTTTAAATTCTGTAAGCAATGAAAACACTGTACTTCTTCTTTCTTTAAATTGACCATAAAACTCTCTTGGTTTTTATTTTATTTTTCATCTGATTTAAGAACTTATCTGGAACTGTGAGGACTGCTGGTTTGTTAGGGAAAAAACAGATACTCAGTTTCCTTTTCTATGTGTTATTAATAACTGTAGTCTTCCTGTGAAAGCTCTTCTTAGTTTTTATGTTCATTACATACTGGTGCCTTGCAATTTTATACCTTTGTTTCAGACCTCTGTCTTGAGACTTAAACTTACTTTTCCGAATTCCTTCTCACCATGCCCATTGGGTCACTCCACTGGTGCCTCAAATATCTCAAACCCAATTGGTCTGTTGGGTTCAGCTGACAGCATCCTAAAATGTCAGGGTTTCATGTAGCTTCTGGGGTCCTTGGTGTTTTGAGTGTTCTTGACCAGACAACCTGAAGTAAGGCATACATGAAACAGAAGTTTATTGAGGAAGAGAAAGATAGGTTTATAGAGTAAGAAAGTTTACAAGGCAGGATACATTAGCCGTACACAATGGATGGGACTCCATTGCTGAGGCAAGTAGGCAAAAGGCCTTGGACATGGCCAGGTTCTCTTCTTTATTCCCTGAGTTGGGCCTATCTCATGGTTCAGAGGTCACCTTGGAACCAGTCTTACAGCACATGCCGATCTCCCATGAGCTTCTCTGAGAGCCCACTGGGGAATGTGGGCCGCATGATAATTAGTCTTAAGGCTGGTATAGGTCACCTTTAGACTCTACTGTACCTGCTGCTAGGCTAGAGAGTCTTCCACATAGTTTTGTAGTTGGCATGCTAAATTTTGATTGGTAGACTGGTAGATTGGTAGGGTGGTTCATCCCTCCTCCCTAGGTGTGAGCTAATCGCTTGGGTCAAAATGAAGGTGGGGTGACACCAAGATGGCAGCCTGTGGGCTCTGCCCTTGTCCTGTTTTCCCAGGAGAGCTATACCTAACTACTCTCCTACCATATCCACTTCCCATTAGACCTGCTGTCTCCTTACTCACTGTTTTCTATTCCCATTAATGCCACAGGCAATCACTGGAGGCAGAGCTGGAAAAAATGGGGCTTTTCTTAACTTTTCGTATTTATAAAATGTTACCCACTTTTCTTTCAAAAATTTATTGGATCCCTTCCCTTCATCCTCAGTCTTGGCTTTACAACTTACCTGCTCTATTACCATATTGCTTTGCAATTTACTTAACCATTTTTAACTTCCGTTTCCTCATTTGTAAAATGGAGACAGAAATAGGTCTTACCTTGTAGGATTTTTGTGAATATTCAGTGAATTAATACATGTTAATGGTTCAAAAGAGTATCTAGAACAGAGCAAGGGTCACAATATGTTAATGATATTCTGACTTCTACTGACAACTAAATTTAGGTTCTGATCAACTGCTGTCTAGATTATCATCAGCTATTGAAACTTTTCTTCTGTCATTTTTATTTGTTTCTCTCAAATTTGACTTCAACAATGTCTTCAGAGTACTCTATCTAAATCATAAATTAGACCCTTTGATCATCCTGCTTAAAATCCTCTGGTAGATTTTCTGGGGCTCAGAAACTGATATCCCAAAATATGACACCTTTTATTCTCTCTCACGTAATCCATTTTGTCACCATAACCATATTTTTGTTGGGATGGTATATAAGCTTCTGAATCCTGTTGAGGGGTATGGGTAATTACGCTATAATTTTCTCTATTCACATGCTAATCAATTTGTATGCTTTCCTCCAATTACTCTGCCTTCTGTGAGTTGATTTTTTTAGTGAACCTTCAGAGGGCAAAGGGGAGGTTTCTCTCTTGACCCCCTACAATTTCTTTCTTTCTTTCTTTTTTTTTTTTTTTAGAGACAGAGTTTCACTTTATTGCCCTCAGTAGAGTATCATGGTGTCACACTGCTCACAGCAACCTCCAACTCCTGGGCTTAGGGAATTCTCTTGCCTCAGCCTCCTGAATGGCTGGGACTACAGGCCCCTGCCACAACACCTGGCTATTTTTTGTTGCAGTTTGGCTGGGACTGGGTTTGAACCTGCCACCCTTGGTATATGGGGCCAGCACCCTACCCACTGAGCCAGAGGCACCACCCCTTTACAGTTTCTTAACAAATAGTTGCTGAAAGAATCAATGAAAGAGCAGATGCATAAAAATATCTCATATATATATGTAGCAGAGTTTCAATGAATGGTTTTAAAATTATGAATAAATAAAATAATTGGAACATTATTTATATTGTCAATACAATTGCTTGTACGCTCTTAAGTTTATCACTCCATTTTACTAATTGCCATAACTATATAATCAATCTTTTTATTTACATCATGTCAAAAGTTCAAGATCTAGATTTACAGTACTGATCTTTCTTGGACCTCTGTGTCTTTTGTGATTTCTCACTTGGCTCATGATTATTTTCTTACTTTGAAGACTTTGTTTTTAATTACTCCAAACACCTTCTTTTTCCAAATTTCTGGCCAGATGTACTTTTCCAACATACTTTGCTTCACTCTCCATCTTTCCTTCAAAGAACAGAAAAAAGATCACACAAAACTGCAATCGTCATGTTGGCAAGCACAGCATGGTTTATTCTTAGTCTTCACTGGGTTTGGATCTATGCCAGATGCACCTTTCCTATTTGGTTCAGCTAATTATCCACCTGAGTATGCATACTCATCTTCCCAAGAAAATAACATTCTAATCAGTAAGTGACGTCCAAGGCTACCTCTCTGCTAAACTCCGAGGAAGCCCGAAGTGGGTGTCCTCTGCCTGTAGTGCCCTTCCTTTTACATTTCCCAACCTCAGGATGTAACCCAGGTGAAGACTTCCTCCCAGCTATCTGCTTAAAATATTTCTTTCTGAGATGAATAAATGATATATGGTGCTAACCTCGCTCAGGATATTTGCATTTCAGTTGGAAATTCTTGAGAACTGAATTGCTGTCTGGGGCCAAATAAATATTCTCTGGGTAGAATTTAAGGCACAAATATCAGGAGACATGTTGGCACTTGAAGCTCTTCTTGGAACTTTCAAATCGTAATGAAAATGTAGTTATAAAGCTGGCCCGCATTTTCCTCCTTTATGAAGTCCTAAAGCTTACAGACTTTATTTATTCTTATTGTATATATTTAGGGTATACAACATAATGTTTTGAAATATGCATATGTTGTAGAGTGGCTGAATTAGGCTAATTAACAAGGCATTACCTCACATATGTATCATTTATTTGTGGTTGTGATTGAGAACACTCAGTCTTCTTAGCAATTTTCAAGCATACAGTACATTGTTATTAACCATAGTCACTATGCTGTAAAATAGATCTCTTGAATTTGTTCCTCCTATTTAACTTAAATTACATATGCTTTGATCAACATCTCCCTACCTGCCCTCCCCTCAATCCCTCTCATACCCAGTAATCACCATTCTGCTCTCTGCTTGCTTGAGTTCAACTCGTGGAGATTATATAAACATGTGAGATCATGCAGTATTCGTCTTTCTGTGCCTGGCTTATTCTACTTGTTAAGTAAAATTTATAGGAAGCTGTTGGTTTAGACTGAGTGCCTGCACTTGGCTAATAGATTGAACCAAAATGGCGTTACTTGTGCTGAAGTTTTATATCATCAAACTAAGTTTCTGATCTTCCAGGAAATCAGGACAGGAAAAGAAATAATAGGCAGACCCTAAACTGGCCAGTTTTAGCCAGCATGACGAGGAAGTCCCCTCCGCTTTAATCTTTGCATAACTTTGAAATGACTGACCAATCAGCTTCTTGTTTTCAGTTTGTTTTCTTCAGCACTTTTCTGTCCATAAAGCCAACCTCCTTTGCTCAGCTGATAGAAACATTTGATTCTATGTTACAGAAGGAGGTGCTGCCTGATTATGGAATTACAAATAAAGGCCAATTCAGATTTTTAAACTAAATTTGTTATAATTTCATCTGTTGGCGAACTTAACATAATGCCCTCCAGATTCACCTGTGTTGTCACAAATGACAATTTCTTTTTGAAGGCTCAAGGATATTTCATTGTATATACACCATATTTTCTTTGTCTGCTCATTCGTTGATGGTCTTGACAACTTTGGTTGATTCCTTATCTTGGCTATTGTGAATAGCGTTGCACTAAACATCAGGGTCCAGATATCTCTCTGACACACTGAATTTATTTCCTTTGGGTAGACACCTAGCAGTGGGATTGCTGGATCATGCTGTTGTTCTGCTTTTAATTTTTTTAGGATCCTCCCTACTATTTTCCAGAGTGGCTCTACTACTTTACATTCCCACCATCAGTGTAGAAGGGTTCTCTTTTTTCCACATCACCACAAACACTAGTTATCGTTCATTTTTTTGGTAATAGTCATTCTAACAAGATGCCAGGTGATATCTCATTGTGGTTCTCATTTGTATTTCCCCCATGATTAGTGAACTCAAGCGTTTTTTTCATACATCCGTTGGTCATTTGTGTATCTCTTTTGGAATATGTCTATTCAGACTTTTTGCCAATTTTTAAATTGTTTTTCTTGTTATTGGATTATTTGTTTTCTTGCTATTGCATTGTTTGAGTTCCCCGTCTATTTTGGATATTAACCCTTTATCAGATATATTGCTTGCAACTATTTTCCCCCTTCCTTAGGTTATCTCTTCACTCTGTTTTTTCCTTTGCTGTGCAAACCCTTTTTATTTTGATGTAATCCCATTTGTCTATTTTTGCTTTTGGGATCATATCCAAACTTTCATTGCCCAGGCCAATGTCATCGTACTTTTTCTCTGTTTTGTGTTGGTAGTTTCACAGTTTCAGGTCTTATGTCTTTTATCTATTTTGAGTGGATTTTTGTATATGGTGTGAGAGAAAAGCCCAAGGTTATTCTTTAGCATGCGGATATCCAGTTTCCCAGCGTCATTTGTGAAGAGACTTTTACTCACTGTGTGTTCTTGGCAACTTTGTTGAAATCAATGGTCTGTAAATGAGTGGATTTATATAATAGCTGTCTCTTTATTCTATTCCCTTGGTCTACACGTGTGTTTTTATGCCAGCACCATGCTAAAGTTTGCAAACTTTTGAAGAACAGGGCTTAGATTCCATTATCTCACTTCCTTTCACAGTGTATGAAGAATACAAAAAAGATGACCAGTGAATGAAGGAAAAGAAGTAAATGTAGGATAAGATTAAGGAAAAGAAAACTTGCACCAAAAATGCGGAAGTGTCCTTTACATTAACATGCCACCCATCCACTGAACTAAGTATACACCCAACCCCAAATGTGTCTTGAACTGATTTTTCTCTCATGTCTTTCCTTCCCTCTTATTTTGCTCAAATCCACCATCATTGCTTCACTCTACCGTTGAAAGAACTTCCTAGTTGGTCTCCCAACTTTTAATCCTCCTGCAATTCATTCTCCGCACCAGTAATCAGTAAGTTAATTATTTAAAATGGAAATAAGATCAAGTACTTTCCTTGCTTGTCATTTTTCAAGGGTTCCCCACTGTACTTAGGATAAAACACAAGCCCTTAACATGGCCTTTGATGCTCTACAGCTCCTGCCCCTGCCTCTCCCTCCAGCCTCATCATTTTTTGTTTTGTCTTGCTTTTATCTTTTTAAGTAAGGCATAATTGAAAAAAAAATTGCCTATACTTACTTGCATATATTTGATGTTTTGCTATACCTATACATTATGAAATGATTAAATCAGGCTAATGAACATATCCAGCACCTTACTTATTTATTTTTATGCTGAGAACATGTATGATCTGACCACACAACCATTTCTGAGTACTCAATACATTATTGTTTACTGCCGTCACCATGCTGTACAGTAGAGCTCTAGGGCTCATTTGTGGAACCTAACTAAAACTTAACACCCTTTAACCAATGCCTCCCCCATGACCTCCAGCCTCCTCTCGCACCATCTCCCATTGCTCACACCCCGCAGGCATGACTGGCCTCCTTTTAGCCTGAAGCTTCATAGCACAGAGCCCTGTACTGAATCAGGACTTTCATTCATCCTGTTCTCTCTGGAGCACTTTTTACTCTGCTCACTGTTCAGTCTTGGGTCACTTAACACAGAGCACCCTTCCTCTTCACCCATGTAAAATAGCCTGTCCTTTTCCTTTTTCTCATTCATCTCCAGATCTTTCCCTCATAGTGGCAATCTCAAAATATGTTTATTTGTTTATTAGCTATTTGCATGTTTCCAAACTGGTCTGGATTATGCTCCCTTCTGCATTACATTTATCTCTTGACTGAGGCCCCTATCGAGGGATACTTTTGTGTGTTTCTTTCCATTTTAACACTTAACAAATTAATTTATTTTTCTGTTTTCCCCACTAAATTGTAAGCTATGCTGCTGGGCTTTTGGACCATTTCTGGTTATTTTTTTTTTAAATTTAATATACCACCAAATTCATTGCAGATGGTAGTTACTCAATAAATTATGATGGATAATTAAATTGTGCTAGTGTATATACCTTGATAGCTGAATATCTGGTGTCCAGATGATTGAGAGAGCACAGCATAGGAACCAATAAGATCCTAGAGGCTTGAATATGCATTTTAATGAAATGCAACGTAGTTTACCTATACATAGGAGATTGTTGGAACTCAGAACACATCATTCCAAAATATCATAAGAGACCAGAATATGCTACTTACAATATACTTCCTTGGTATATTTTGAGCTGGTTACTCTGTGAAATTGCAAATATAGGAGCAGTGCTGGAAAACTGTCTTTCCAGAAAGAAATTTATACCCATATATGAAATCTATGTTAGTGAAAGTATCTGTGTCAGGAAGAGGGTTCCTCTCTGGGGGAGTTCATCTGCAGAACAAGGTATCTTTATTCACCATATAGTTCTTCCCTTCATGATTTGTGTCACCATCTGACCCCCCAGAAGCCACACACCCCTATTCCTTTTCTGTAACTCAGAGTGCGATGTAAGATTCAATTATTTGACCCTTGTTCAAGTTGCATATTTTGCGGGACCCCCCCTTATGTATGAAAATAGTTTTTATCTAGTTAATCTGCTTTATGTTAGTTTAATTTGTAGCCCATAAACCCAAGAAGGGTAGAGGAAAGCCACTTTTTTCTCCCCTCCGGGGTGGTACACATTTGAATTTTAGAACAGTACCAATTTCATGTAAGTTCATGCTATTAAATAAACTGAATTCTCTAAATACAAAATCATCTGTGATTTAAAGTTTATGCTTTTCTAACTCAATGTACATTAATTTATGTATCCCTTTAAAAAATTACCAAAATCTGTCTGGTAAATTACCAAAACCTCTCTGATTCTATCCTGTGTCTCTGTGTTCTGGAACTATGGGTGTGTTATTTATGTCAGTGAAAGGAAATTCAAGCACCAAAGTTAGAAAGGTAATTAAGAACAGTTGAGTAAGATAAAAAGCCACCAACCCACACCAGAGAGAGAGAGAGAGAGAGAGAGAGAGAGAAATAAAGAGAAGTTTAGTATCAGAAATGATATACTTTGGGCAGGAAGGAATTTTTGAATGTCTGATAAGAAGTGGCCATTAATTAGCTATTCCATCCTAGGCATGTTGTTGAAAGTCTTCAAATTGCCATTCCTTTTCCTTTGTGGATGAAAGGCCTAAACACCATTCGAGAAATACTTTTCTTGCTGTATGATTTCTTGGTTCTTATTTTCTCTGCAATGATAGGAGGATGAGAAAGAATATCTGAGAGAAGAGCATAGGAAAAAAACTGTTCAAAGATGGAGAGATGGCTTGGCACCGTAGTACAGTTATGGCACTAGCCACATACACTGAGACTGATGGGTTCAAACCCAGCCTGGGCCAGCTAAACAATGGCAACTGCAACAAAGCATTGTGGCAGGCTCCTGTAGTCCCAGCTACTTAGGAGGCTGAGGCAAGAGAATCGCATAAGCCCAAGATTTTGAGGTTGCTGTGAGCTGTGACACCACAGCACTCTACTGAGGGCGACATAGTGAGACTCTGTCTCAAAAAAACAAAACAAAAAAAATGGAGAGATGCAAAGAGGAGGCATGGTTGCTGGTTATGAAAGGAAAATGGTTCGAGAAAGTAAGGAGTTAGATCTTCACTCTGCGTTTACTGATGGAACAAATATTTATATAGTGCTAATACATACTTATGTAGCATTGACTACATCCCAGGCGTTGTTCTAAAGGTCTTCACAAATATGAACTCCTTTGATACCTAGAAAATAAGTGCTACTATTATTTGTATTTCATAACTGAGGAAACTGAGGCACAGAGAGGTGAAGGAACTTAACCCAGGTCACGTAACTAGTCAGGGACCGTGCTGGATTTCCAACCCATGGGTTCTGAATCCACAGTCCATGCTCTTCTAAGGCTTGTTCGACTGTTAAGACTTTACCATACGTTTTCCTCAATGAAAACCTTCACATCAAAGACCAAAACTTATTGAACTGTAACAAAAATAATAAATCACTCCAGACGTATTTAGGCTAACACATACCCTATTTGTTTCTGTGTAATTACACTTTTTCAAGAGCCTGCCACATTTGGTATCACTGTTTTCTTATGAACTCTTCAAGCAAGACTAATGCAAAATGGAGAGGATTGTTCTTTGTTCAGCTGCAAACCAGGTGGCACAAAGCACCGAGAAGAAGCCGGGCTCCAGAACGTGTGTGCAAGGGCAGCTGACCTCCAGACACACTCGCATAATTAGCAATCATTTTCCTTCAAAAAGATTGCAAGCTTTTTTTTTAAGTTCACGTCCTATTTTCTTCCCATTACTTTAATTTAAAAAAATCCACCCACATCACAAAACCAGAACCAAACTCACACAAAACCCCCCCTTCCAAAAGCAGGACTACTAAAATAAAACACCATGGTTTGATTTTGTTAGGAGGGAACATTCCTAGCTCAAGTGCTATGTTGAACTTGTACTGCAGGAGGCAGCATCTCATTAATTAAAAAAGCGAGTTTTGTTGTTGTTTTTCCTGTTTCAGCATTTTGAATATGATTGTGATTCTCTCTCTCCTACAGCCTGGTTTCTATTCAGAGTGTCGATGAATTTTTGTGAAGGGGTAGAACCAATGATTGTCATGGCTTTACTTATCTGCCAGGAAGTCTTCCCCTCTCCTCATTGCAGCTTATTGTTAAATTGAATTTCTTGTCCTCATGATATTTAAAGTTTAAAATCTTCAAGCTGGAAAGAAGCTAGGATATCCTTTCTCTTGATTTAACTGTCTCGTTGTACAGATATGGAAATAAGACCAGAGTGGTGAAATGGCTTGCCCAAGACAGCCAGTGGCAGAGGCTTCGGACATTTCCACGGCAGGTTCTGTGCCTTCACCCAATTCCAAGCTTAAATGTTTGCCCCATCTGTGGTTCAAGCCCCTGGACCATCCTCTCTTTTCTCCTCCTCAACAGAACACACACCCTTTCCAACACATTATCTTTTCGTTTTCTTTCTTCCAGTCCAAATTATTTTTGAAGGAGATTAACATGTGTATCTGGGAAGTTAATGTGGATGTCCAGAGGGTAATTCAGATTTGCTAAACTTCAAGCAGTGACATGTCTTGAGAGCCATCCATCAGCAGTGCTTGGGGGGAACGCTCGCAGAGACAGAAGTCCTGCCCGCTGGCAGCGAGGGCTTCTCGGGCGTTGCACGATGTTGTCACTGTGTGTTAGGGCTTAGCTTTGTGCCTCTGGTCCTCCTGGCCTGCCTCTCTCTCCTCCCTTTCATCTGCTTTTTATATTTTATTTAAATATGCATGGGTTTGTGTTAATGCTTTAGTTCTTTCTTAAGAACTAGAATTGATATCTTAGGAAAGACCTTGTATCCTCCCTCTCCCTAAAGACTTAAAAATTCCTGCATTTGTTTTAAGAAAATGAAAGTCTTAGGTTTCACCCATCAAAGTTCATTTACAATACCTTAGCCTGTAGTAATCTCTAACCTAGAATGTCTGTATTGACGGCTCTTCTGTTATGATTAGAACAGAAGAACATTGGATTAAATTTAGCAGAGTTTAATCCAGCACAGAATGATCTCTCCAATCATCAACCTCCAGAAGCAGACAGGTTGAGACAACTTCGGCTGACGACGTGGTTGGGCAGCATTTATGGAAGGGAAGTGAGGGGCAGAGATGGCTCGAGTGGTTATAGCTTGGTGTTGGCCTCACTTGAGCACGGTCTGGTCAGCTGGCTGGCTGTGATGGACTCAAGGTCAGCTGTTGTGACTGGCTGAAACTTAGCTGTTACAAGTGTTATAAGTTAGGTTTTCTGTTAGTTTCTGCATTAAGTTAGGTTGCAGTTAGTTATTAAGGACTCACGTCTTTAAGCCAAGTTTTCTTGAATAAGACACTACGTGATGTTCACCGTCTGGTTTCTCCAATTTAACTGTAACCTGACCCAGGACACTTTCACATCTGTTCTTCTGTGGACTGTAGGCGTTTAGCCAGGGGATTAGCTAACTTACCCCCCCACCCCCAAGCTCCCGCCCCAAACTCCTTTCCTAATCCTTTTTGCTGCTACTTTAGAAAGGATTTTGTGGCTAATTTGATTTATCAGATTTCAGGATGTTGATTAGGCCAAATTTACTAAAGGGGTGATATTTGCCAAAAAGACACCCATGGATGTGACCCTTTTTGGTTTCTTTCTTTCGGTTGGCTGGTAAGATGACCCACGGCCAGTTTGGTCACTTTGGTCACTTTATTCTCTTCATTTAAAAAAATTAGGGTAGCTGTCTGACACTAAAATCTTGATTTGGGATTAGGTAGAAGGCGAGGTGCCCTCTTAGGCCTTAAACCCAATTTGCAGGGTTCCACACTGGAGTTACAGGCACAGGCTGAGCCAATACTAACACATGGCCTGCGCTTTTGCTGTTGCATCTTTATTTGTGTCTCTAAGAGATTCTTAAGGAGCGATAGTGTGCCTGATGCAAGGCAGGGTTTGGGCATCAGAGACTTTTGTTTTAAAAAAAAGGACAATCCTAGCATTCTGGGAGGCCAAGGCAGGTGGGTTGCTTGAGCTCACGGGTTTGAGAACAGCCTGAGCACAAAGTGAAACCCTGTCTCTACTAAGAATAGAAAACCTGAGGCAAGAGGATCACTTGAGCCCAAAAGTTGTTGTGAGCTGTGATGCCAAAGCACTCTACCCAAGGCTACAGCTTGAGACTCTGTCTCGAAAAAGATAAAATCTCACCATTGCTCAGGCTGGAGTGCAGTGGCATGGTTATTGCTCACTGCAGCCTTGAACTCAAGTAATCCTCCCTCCTCAACCTTTTCAGTAGCTGGGACCATAGGCACGAGCCCTAGGACTGCCTAATTTTTCTTATTTTTGCAGAGATAGAGTTTTCCTATGTTGGCCAGGCTGGTCTTGAACTCCTGGCTTTAAGTGAACTGCCTGCCTTAATCTCTCAAAGTGCTGGGATTACAGCCATGAACCACTGTGCCCAGCCTAGACTACATATAGACTTTTCTTTTCTTTTTTTTTTTGAGGCAGACTCTTGCTTTGATTCCTGGTTCGAGTGCAGTCGCATCATCAGAGCTCACTGCAACCTTAATCTCCTGGGTGCAAGTGATTCTCTTGCTTCAGCCTCCTGCATAGCTGGGACTATAGTGTGGGCCACGACTGTGCCTTGTTAATTTCTTCTATTTTTTATTAATGGTAGTGATGGGGCTTTCTCTTGCTGTGGCTGGTCTCAAACTCCTGAAATCAATCAGTCCTCCCGCCTCGGACTCTCAGAGTGCTGGGATTACTGGCATGAGCCACCAAGCCTGGTCTTTTTTTTTTTTTTTCTTTTCAAGTGAGCGCATGTTAAAAATTTAAATTTTTATGAGGGAGCCAGAAGTTTAGCAACTTTGGTTCAAAGGAGTATAGTACAAAAATTCATAGTCACTAAAAGAATAAAAAAGGAATGCTAAATGAGGTACAAACGTAGTCAATGGGCTCTAGGGCAATTCAAATACAATATTTGGGTTTTTTTTTTTAATCTGACATGAATCATTTGGATCTTTATGTGTAAAATCTTGACTAGACAAAATTTATTTTTATTACCATTCAAGAATAATTTACATTATTATACATTTTCTGCAATTCACATCTGGCCTCACAGAGTTGTAAAGTGATCAATCACCCGTAGTAAGTCAAATAAAGATACATAATTTGGAGAATTAAATAGTTCTTGGTTGTGTGTGCCAAATAAGATCCACGATGACACTAAAGGAAAATGTAATCATCCTTTGCCTATTTCCAAATTTGGGATATACTTTTTTCTTTTTAGTTCCAGTTTATAATCATAAATAATCTCCAAAAATAATTATTGATCACAGAAAGCTTGATTTTAATATGTTTTGGGCCTGATTCATTTGCAAAAATACAGAGAAAGTATAAATTAGCATATACAATCCAATTTATAGTATGATCAGCAACTACAGAGAGTAGAATGCTAAACAACTAGGCCAGAAAATTAACTTTTCTCTGCAGATTTTATAAGGAATTAAGATTGCATTTTTAATAGGCTCTCTGTAGAGGTTTTGAAATATTTTATTAGCAAAATTTCAAGCGTATCCAGAAGTAAACATAAGTGTGTAATGAATACCCCTAGATTTATTCCCCCACTTCAACAATTATCAACCCATGAGTAATCTTATTTTTTTTATAGTTGACATCCCAGTACTAGATTATTTAGAAAATTTCCTGCATCTTGTTGAGGTATCAATGAAGTATAATAAAATACACAAGTTTAAAATGGTACAGTTTGATCAGTTGACATTGGGAATGTCCATTTAAACATTTCTTATGTTTCTATTGAGATATAAATAAAGTATAATAAAATGCACATGTATACAATGGACAATTTGATCAGGTGACCTTGGCAATGTTAATGTCACTGACATGTGTACACCCATGGAATTGTCACTAAAATCTGCATACAAAACATCTTCAGCATCCCCAAAAGTTTTCTTTCCCGCTTTGTAACCTCTACTTTATCTTTCCAAGGGTGAATTCTGATCTGCTTCCTGATGAATAGATTGGTCTGTATTTCCTAGAATTGTATATAAATTTGGTCCTACAGTATACTCTTTTTCTTTGCATGGCTTCTTTCACTAAGTATACTAATTTTGATGTTCATCTTTTTCTTTGTAGTAGTCAATAGTTTAGTATTCTGTGATATGGATAAATTATAATTTATTTATTCATTCACCTGTCGATGGATATTTGAGTTGTTTCTAGTTTTCAAAGGTAAGAAATAAAGCTGTTATGAGCATTCATATATGAGATTTTGTTTTTTAGGTTCTCTTTGTAAATACCTAGTAGTCCAGTGGCTAAGTTCTGTGGCAGGTAAGCGTTTAACTTTTTATAAAATGTCAAATGATTTTCAAAGTGACTGTGCTCGTCTGTAGATCTATAACAGTGTATAGAACAGAGAGTTCTCGTTGCTTCACCTTGTACCAACACTAGATAAGATTATTTCTATTTATAAAAATGTAGCTCTTCTAATAGATGTGTATTTGTACCTGGTGGGTTTTTTTTTTTTTGGTGGTTTTAATTGACATTTTTCTTATGATTAGATGTTGAGAATCATTTAATATACTTTATTCATTTTTTTTTTGTAAAGGATCAGTTCATATCTTTGGACCACTTTTTAGATTAGATTTTTGTCTCATTATTGAGTTATAATTCTTTAGGTATTTTGGAGCAAAGTTATTTTTCATTTATATGCATTGCAAAATTTTTGTCTCAACTGGTGGTTTGCCTTTTCCTTTACCTAATAATGTCTTTCAAGGAGCACTTATTTTTAATTTTGATGAGTCCTAATTTATCACTTTCTTTTATGATTTGTGCTCTTTGTGTTCTAAGAATTTTTCCTTTCTCTGAAGTCTCATAGATATAGAAATAATATTTATATTTTTGATTTCCAAATTAATTCTATTGTGATCAGAGAGCATGTTCTGCTTTATATTGGTAAATATATACATGTACACTTGAAAATAATGTGTGCAGTTGCTAATTCTGTTAATATTAACTATGTTATGGTGGTCTATGGTGTTTTTCCAATTATCTATATCCTTACTGAGATTATGTCTGGCTCTTTTATCAGTTGCTAAGGGTGAGGTGTTAAGATCTCCAACTTTGATTGTAGGATTGTATATTTCTTTCTTTAATTTTGGCAATTTTTCCCTCCATGTATTTCAAATCTCTGAAACTAGGTTCATAAATATTTATGATTTTACATCTTCCTTTATTATCTCTAATAATACCATTTACCTGGAAATCTAATTTATATGAGCACCATAGCCTTCTTATTCTGACTAGAGTGTATTTTTTCCATCTATTTAATTTCAACTTATCTGTTTCTTTATATTCATAGTATATTTCTCTTGGACAGCAATTGTTTGTTTCTGCTTTTTAAAATCCATTCTGAGAAACTCTGCCCTATATTTTGACTGCATACTTAATTAATATTTAATAGAACTACTGATATGATTGGATTTATATCTACCATATTATATTTTTCTGTATGTGCCTTTGTTTTTTTTTATTAGATCATAATTGTGTACATTAATTCTATCATAGGATACAGTGTGTTGTTTCCATGTAAGTTTGAAAAACTCTCATCCAACTGGCTAACATAACCATCATGTCTTTCTCATAACTGTTGTGTTAAGCCATTTATATTCAACCTTTAGACAAATTCACATGTACCCTAATAGGATAAATCATAGGCGTGATCCCCACAATATTATTCTCTTCACCCATCCTCCCCTCGTGCCTCTGTTTTTTATTTCACTGTTGTTCCTCTAATTTTTTCTGAATTATTTGAATGTTTCTGAAATTCTGTCTAATATTTCCTGTCACTTATTAGCTA
>CAUYQV010165439.1:0-11759 GCA_963574575.1 Galagoides demidoff | reverse complement strand
TTCTTTCAGCAGTGTTTTGTGGTCTCCACGTAGAGATCTTTTACCTTGCTAGTTAAGTATATTCTTAGGGCTTTTTGTTTTGTTTTTGGCTTCTATTTTAAATGCAATTGAGTTCTTGATTTGATTCTCAGCTTGGCTGTTGCTAGTGTATAGAAAAGCTATTGATTTGATTCCATACCTGAGACTTTGCTGAATTTGTATTAGTTGTAGGATTTTTTTGTGGAATCATTAGGGTTTTCTAGATATGAGATGACATCAGTGGCAAACCTGGATATTTTCTATCTCCATCTTTCTGATTTGGATGCCCCTTATTTCTTTGTCTTCCCGGATTGCTTTGGTTGAGACTTCCAGTACTTTGCAGAATAGAAGTGCTGGTAGAGGGCAGCAGTCTTGTTTCAAGTCTTATGGTGAATGTTCTTATCTTTTCCTGATTCATTATGATGTTTGCTGTGGGTTTGTCATGTATGGGTTTTATTATTTTCATGTTTGTTCTTACTATACTTAGCTTGTTTAGGGTTTTTTCAATGAATGGGTCCTCTTAATGAGTTCTTTTCTGAATCTATTAAGATGATCATATGGTTTTTAGTTTGGTTGGTTATGTGGTCAGTATGTTTGTTGATTTGTGTATGTTTAACCATTATTGCATTCATTGGATATAACTCAATTGGCCATGGATATTATCATTTGGATGTGTAGTTGAATTTGATGTGTTAGAATTTGTTGAAGATTTTTGCATTTGTCTTCATAAGGGATATAGCTTTGTAGTTTGCTTTTGTTATGTATCTTTTCCTGGCTTTGATATGAGGGTAATACTGATTTTGTACAATGAGTTAACAAGGATTTCCTCCTTGATGTTATGGATCTGTATCAGTAGAATAGGTGTCTGTTCTTTTTTGTAGGTCTGGTAGGATTTTGGTGTATCTCTGTCTGGTCCAGGGCTCTCATCCTAACTCTCGCCTTCCCTTTGCATTCTTTCCGTTCTCCCCCTTCCCTCTAATAGGTAACTAAGTGTATTGTGTTACTTTATTTTTCTTATGTTTCCTTTCATAAAGGTAGTAATTGTATTTTTTCTTCTGTCTTCTCTTATTCAAAAACTAGCACAGTATAATTGATTCCCCCCCCCTCCCCGATTTTGTAAGCTTAACATTATGTCCTAGAAACAAGGAAACAGTCCCCTACTGGAATGGTTTTGACAATTTTCACATTATATCTAGCATTATGGTAATTTACTTAATAACTTTTTAAAAATGATAGAAAATGCCGTTGTGTACCTTTTTAAAATTAGAAGTCTAGAGGTCGCACAGCGGATTTATGTTTCTACTTAGTATACTAAAAGGAATCTTTTAATGTATTTCCTGATGAAGCCCTAGATGTAAACCTAAAGCTAGATGAGAAAGATTCAGCAACAGACATCCAAAGGAAAGGAAAGAAATTAAAAACGCCTAAAATGGAAAGATGTAAGTATAATGTTTATACATGTCTTAAAATTATTTTAAGCTAAATTCATCAGTAGATCTCTCTTTTGGATTATGAATGTTTATTTGAAGATTTAACTTGCAGAAATTTTACACTTTTACTTATATATGAATACCCTAAGGTAACTAGAGAATTAAAGTGAAAATTTGATACCTTTCATTTGGTATTGGTGTGGTCAGCTACTTCTAGAAGTTTAAGAAGACTTCCTCCAAACACATTTATGAATCTATTCCCTCTATTTTTTTTTTACCCCACCTTTGTGGTCTGTTTTAAGAAGTATGTCACTTTTGCAACTTTGAAATTCTCTCTTTAATTTTACACAAATGAAGGGGAACTTTCTGATTACTTGGCCTATCCAGACCTTTTAGCATAGAGTTATTTTTGTGTTTAGTAGTGTTTATAACCCCGCCATTGTCTACTTTATAAAATAAGTAATTGATTATGGTTTTATAAAATTATTTTTAAGTAAATTCAAGAGAAGTTTTTGTTATGGTTCATAAATATGTCTGCCACTATTTTTTGTATTTCCTTTTTTTTTTTTTTTGAGACGGAGCCTCAAGCTATCCCCCTGGGTAGAGTGCCGCGTGGCATCACAGCTCACAGCAACCTCCAGCTCCTGGGCTCAAGCTAGTCTTCTGCTTCCACCTCCCAAGTACCTGGGACCACAGATGCCCACCACAATGCCTGGCTATTTTTTTTGGTTGCAGTCATCATTGTTGTTTGGGGGGCCCAGGCTGGATTCGAACTCCCCACCTTAGGTGTATGTGGCTGACGCCTTAGCCACTTGAACCACAGGTGCTGAGCCTATTTTTTGTATTTCTTATGCAATTATTGTGTTTATGATCTTCATCTTCATTGATGATTTATCTTTTTTTTTCTATGGGTATTGAATTAAATCTTTAAAGTTTCCACTATTTGAAATTCTCTGTTCTTCCTTTAGTTATGTCAGGGATTGCTTCATATTGTAAGGGATTGAATTATTCACCTGCGTATTTTAAAATAATCTTTCTGTAAGACAGAAACTTTTGTCATAATCAAGGCAGCTACTTTATCATTAAAAAAATTTTTTTTTGTTTTTGTTTTGCCTTAAAAAGTATTATCATATCTTGTATTAATGCAGCTCAGCCAACTTTCTTGTGGTTGGCATTTGAATGGTCATTATTTCTAGGTTCTTTCACATGCTCCATTGGTCTATGTCTCTACCTTTATACCAGCACCATGCTGTTTTGATTACTATAGGCTTGTAGTACAATTTGAAGTCAGGTAGTGTGATGCCTCTCAATTTGTTCTTTCTGATTATCATTGCTTTGGCTTTTGAGGCTCTTTTACGGCTTCATCTGAAGTTTAGAATCATTTCTTTCTAGATCTGTGAAAAATATCATTCCATTTTGATGAAATTACATTGAATCTGTAGATTCCTTCGTGGAGTATAGACCTTTTCACAATGTTGATTCTTACCCATGAGCATGAAATGTTTCTCCTGTTTGTTCTGTGTCACCTATAACTTCTTTCATCAGTATTTTGTGTTTCTTGCAGGGATTTTTCACCTTCTTTGTTACATATATTCCTAAGGTTTATTTTTTTTTTGCAGCAGTTATTAACACGATTGAGTTCTTGATTTGATTCTCAGCTTGACTGTTAATAGTGTATAGAAAAGCTACTGACTTGATTCCATTGATTTTGTTACCTGAAACTTTGCTGAATTTATTTCTTAATTCTAGGTGAAATCTAGAAATAATTTGGTGGAATTTTTAGGGTTTTCTAGATGTAAGATTGTATTTATGGCAAACAGGAATAATTCAGTTTCCTCTTTCCTGATTTGGGTACCCATTATTTCTTTCTTGCCTGATTTCTCTGGATAGGACTTCCAGTACTATGCTGAATAGAGGTGGTGAGAGTGGACACTCTTGTCTTTTTATTTTATTTCAGATTAATATAAGGGTACATACAATTATGTTACATTGTTTGCATTGATTACATTAAGTCTAAGATGCACTTGAGCCGTTCACCCAGGAGGTATGCCTATGTATATATCCCTACATTGTACCCATAGGCCCAACCTGGCCTACATTGTAACCATAGTTGTGCCTGGATAAGAGTTATATTTTGGGGGCTTCAGATGCCAAATCACACAGCATTATCTATTTTTTCCTCATCCTAGTGTCAGAGATTATGGAGATCAGTCATTGGTAAACTATCCAAATGGCCTAAGTTATTAAGTTCACTAGCATCTCTTTGAACTCTGACTTGGTACATCTTCAGGTACCACTGGGCATATAGGGACCTTGGCCTTACCCTCAGTTTTGAAAGCTATAACTTTTGGGTAAATACAGACAATGCTCCTGATTTGTCTTGATCACTGGGGAGGGGTAAAGAAAATGACATGTGTATTGATCATAAATGTCATCACCATTTTGACTCATGTGGGTCTATATATTGGCCTCCATGGCCTACTATCTGGCCAGAAAATCTTTGGTGGAGAGTCCATCAGGCTCTTCCTATTGTGTAAACAGACAAGTTTTGTAGTGACAAGGAATTCATTGTGGTTGAGTCCAACTTTTGGAGAACAAATGGTAGCCCGTGGAGGAAGGAGATAGTCTTTGGGGTTCCTGTCTTTTTCTCTCTTCTCCCTTCCTCATCTTCACTGTTTATTGTCAGGTCACCCAGAATGAAAGCATTTGTTGTGATACACATGCAAGGTGCCACTGCCACCCACTGAGTTAATAAGATTACCTTCTTCATGATAGAAAGAAACTGCTCAAGTTTCTACAGTCTTCTCAGGTCACTGGAGAAGTAAACCTGAGAGATATACATCCTTACTCATTAGACATGAGTGTTGAAAACTAGAAGCTAGCTCTGTCATCATAGGCTGTCTGTCATATTTAGAGCTAACAGTAGCTGGGTGCAACCCAGCAAGCAATGGAATGACTTTTAGTGACCAACTACTTTGTTTTCTGGTTTATTCTTTCCTGTATTTTGTTCTGTAGGAACGTGTACCTTGGGCAGCACCTGTGGCTCAGAGACATAGGGCACCAGCCCCATATACCAGAGGTAGAGGTTTCAAACCCAGCCCCAGCCAAAAACTGCATATTTTACTACTTCGTATATATCATACTAGATATTCTCTCAGTTTTTTCCACTAAGCATTATTTCAGAGAATACTTCCAAGTCCGTTTGTGGCAATCTTTTTCATTTCTTGTATAACTGGATGTACAGTTGTTTGGACTACGTTATATCCCATAGTTGATATTACCAGAGTTTATACACTTTTCAACCAACATCCTATGCTTGCACATTTAGGTGGTTTTTGCATATTTACAATTCACTGCTATAATGAGTGACCTTGCGTGTGTGCATTTTCATTGTTTGGCCTATGAATATGTATTAACTGAAAACATAAGGAAGCTAAGAAAACTAGAGATCAAGATATAACATATTCAAAGCCTAAGAATATTAGTGATATGATGAGATAGCTTCAACACATACCCAGTAAAAATTTTCTTATGCTTTTTACATTTGATATAGCATTATGATATTTTAAAATGTGAGAAAATGCTGCTACACATTTGTCGTACATCTGAAACCTAGGAGATTCAAATAGATCTTTTTCACTTAGGGAATAAATGAATGTCTTTATGTAGCTCATGATGAAGAACAGATGAAAATCTTATGCTTAAGCGTCAATACTTGATATCAAAATCAGAAATGCAAGTGATTACAGATAACTTTAAATTATTTAAAATAAGCTCCTCAAAAGATATTTATATTTTGGTTCATGAATATGTATGTTAGCATATATTTTACAGAAATTTTACTCTTTGACTAAAGTGTAAATATGCTGTCATCACTAGAGGGAAAAAAGCAAAACTACTGATACCCTTTGGTTGACATTCTGGCCCTAAGATTATTTCATGACCATAGGACATGCAATATCCCCCAAGGCCCTATAACAGGGGAATGATCATCTTTCCAAAGTAATGCACCTTTCAGCTGACTCCAGGTAGTTACGCGCCCAAATACTTAATGAGCATCTCTGACCTAAGGCAATAACTTTCAGCCACAGGCTCCAGTTGGCCAAGATACTGCTAAGATCTGTAACTCAAACCCAGCAAATTCGGATCAGAAGAACACGAGGGAAGGCAGCCTAGGAAGCCTGTCTAAGGCCCAGTAGGGCATGCTCATGGTCATGATTCCACTGAAATAAAACAACTTTCCTGGTAACCCCACAGATGGATAAAATGAGAGTGTACATATCTGAATCATCCCACTAATTGCTGGGCCTAGTTTTATTTCTTGGACCAGAAGTGATCAAAACGTGGGAATCTTCTCTATAGTAATTGTCATATCCCTTAGAGATCAGTCCCAAGAGTTTCTTTAGAGTGCTAGGTAACCGTACTTTGTCCATACTAATGGTCCCACTAAGAATTACTGGTGCATCATTAGGGTATCTAGTCATTTTAGGTGATATCCTTGCTTGCAGTCACTTAATTGAAATCAACAATATAATAAGGCTAGTACTCCCTCTGGGAGAGGCTATTTAGAGGTGACGAATTATTATTTTAAAATATCAAAATATTATGGGGGTGCAAATGTTTTTGTTACATGGATTGCTTTTGTAAGGCTCAGCTGTAAGTATGCCTTTCACCCAGGTAGTCTTACTTGTAACCATCAAGTAGATTTTTGCCCCTCTCCTCTTTACCTCTCCCTTCTGCTTGATTTCCAATGAGTTTTACTTCCTTCTGTGTAAATGTATGCCCATTGGTTAATTCCAGTTTAATAGAGAGTACGTGTGGTGTTTTTCCATTCTTGAGATACTTAGGAGGATGGTCTCAGTTTTATCCAATCCAAATTGTTGCAAAGGCATTAATTTATCCTTTTTTATGGGTGAGTGGTAGTATTCCACGGTATACATATACCACATTTTATTGATCCACTCACAAATTGATGGGCACTTAGGTTGATTCCACATCTTTGTAATTGTGAATTGTGCTGCAATAAACATTCAAGGACAGGTGTCTTTTTGATAAAATGACTTCTTTTCCTTTGAGTGTATACCCAGTCGTTGGGTTGCTGGATTGAAAGGTAAGTCTGTTTTTAGTTCTGTAAGGAATCTACATACTGTTTTTCACAGAGGTTGTATTACTTTGCAGACCCACCAACAATGTATAATCAATAATTCCTTTCTATCCATGCCAGAATCTTTTGTTCTTTGCTTTTAAATAAAATCCAAACAGGAGTAAGGTGATCTCTCAGTATGGTTTTAATTTCCCTGATGGTTAGTAATGTTAAGCATTTTTCATATGCTTATTGGCCATTTGTCTGTCTCCTTTTGAAAAGCTTCTATTCATATATTTTGTCTACTTTTTAATGGGGTTGTTTGTATTTTGTTGATTTGCTTGAATTGCTGGTCAATTCTGGATAGTAGCCCTTTTTCAGGTGTATAGTTATGAATATTTCCACCATAGGCTATCTATTTGCTCTGTTGATTATTTCCTTTGATGGACAGAAGCTTTCTGATTTTATCAAATTTTATTTGTTTATTTATTTTTGTTGCTATAACTGCCTTTGCAGTGTTAGTCATAAATTATTTGCCTATCTAGGAGAATTTTTTCTATATTTACTTATAGAATTTTATGTTTGGGGGATCATAGTCACCTACGCATCATTATCCAAAAAGCCTAAGAAATGAAATTCTCCCCCATGTATGACTTGAAATTTGATATAGGGCCTTCATTCCTCACTGAGATATTGGTCATGTTATAGTCTTGTTTTTGTTTTTATTTTTAAAGCCAAGAGTTTTGAGTAGAACTTGGTAGAGCTCTCTGATTCATTTCAAAATTCACTGGGAGAAGAAGGACCAGCATTTGTTACTATTAGTCATAGGGACCATCACTGGGCAGACCCGAGGGGCTGCCTTTGGGCACCTGATGGTATATTACGAGGCCATGAGTTCCTTGGTAGAAAGCCCATTAATTTTCTCTTTTGAGGCTTCATTGTTAGGTAACCAGCCCTGGAGATCTTTTTGATGAGGCCGTTTACCAGATCATCCAGGAGTGTGCACCTGATTATCATTTTTATTTTGACATCCCTGATGATCACTGCTATTTAACAGTAGTTAATTTTCCATGTTCAGGCATTTGTTACATTCAGATTGTTGCTTACACTGTTACAGTAAATATATAAAGTTACAATCTGGATTATATCACTAACCAACTGACCTGACATTAGTGATTTAGTTCTGCTCTTTAAGCAGTAGGGCTGGCACTAATGTGACCCCGGAAGTCTGAGTCTTGTTAAAAATCTTACATCAACCTCTCTTACTCTTAACCAAGAGACACCAGCATGATTTGCAGGGGTGTAGCCTCTGCAGCCAACTAAAAATGTTTTAGTCACAGGGAGCATGTCATGGGTGGGTCAAAGCTGACAGAGCCCAAATAGTACCCAGTTGAAAAAGAAAAAGAGCAATTCAGAAGTTCTCTTCTCATTGACCCCCTTTGCTCATCCTCCCTGAACAAAGCTGCTTCTTTCATGACACTGTCTAGAAGGGGATCTATAGTAACACACCCCAAAAGCTCCCCTTGTCCATCACTAAATAAAATTAATCTCTTCTTTCATCATGCAGGCAAACAACTCACATTCCCAGGGTATGCTAGGTCTCATAACAAAGCAAATCCAAAGTGCTCTCTACCTTTGTTTTAATTAATCCCTGAGTTTCAATATTTTGCTCAGTCACAGACTGTTGTTGCCTGGTCCCTGTTCAGAAGTAACAGCAGCACTGGATACAACTTAGCTCACAGGTCTATGACAACTTTACGTCCCATCAGCAGAGGACAATGACAATACCTGAAGAGTTGCTTCCTACCTTTCTCAGAGACCATGTGTTAGATCTCTAATTTGACCTGCCAGGCATCTAGGCCAGGGAATTTGAGGCTAAAGAGGACCATCAGTACCTCTTAAAACCAAAATCCCTCCTTGAGACCCATTGATATGGCAGCAAAGTGCACGGGGGACCCTCAGGCTCCTGCAAATGATCCTCTAGTATCCCTCAAGGGGCCCTGTGAACTCTAGCATCTCCACAACTTTATCCTGGGGCTCTTCATTCTTTTTGCTTTTCCAGAAAGGCATTGTGCTTAATTGGCCATCCTGCTCACAGCCATTGGTCACTGAGAAAGCTGGCTGGTATCAAGGTGGTCAATTAAGAGAATAGGCCAAATTAAAAGTAACTGTTGAACTTTTTTTACTTACTGTGGCAACATAAGGAAGAGTTGGAGCATGAAAGGTCACTGACTCCACCACTGTTTCATTTTCCTGTGAAATGACATTGGGCAAGGGTGGGATGTATTAGAACATTGGGCAAGGTGGATCATGAAAGGTCACTGACTCCACCAGTGTTTCATTTCCTATGAAATGACATTGGGCAAGTTTAGGATGTGTTAGATGGGAGGGAAACATCTCACTGCATGTACAGTTGTTTATACCATAGCGTATACTATCTATGCTGTATCTCTATATATTTATATGGCAATATATGTATTTACATACATATTTACACATACTATGCTTGAAAATTTTGATAGTGTCAAGTATTTTGCAATTACAAATATAATGCAATGAATGCCCTAGTGCTTAAGTATTTTCATTGTTTGGACTGTGAATATGTATTAACCTGAAGTATAAAAAACCTAGGGAAATTAGAGACTATAAAACTTATTTGATACCTAGGAATGTTTATGAAATAAAGATGTATCTCCAATACATATTAAAATATTTTAACAATTTCATGTCAGATCTAGCATTACAGTAATTTACTTAATAACTTTGTAAAATGAGTGAAATTGTCAGTACCACTTGTAAACAATTTAGAATCTAGACATTTCATAGTAGATCTACTTTTCTATTAAGGGACTAAATTTCTCTCTTAATGTAGCTCATGATAAAGTAACAGATGAAAATCTTACGCCTGAACATCAAGATTCAGGGTCAAAAACCCAAGAGCAAACAAAGAAAGAAAAAAGTTCTAAAGAACAAAGATTCAGTGGTAAGTATAATAATTGCTGCTATTTTTATAATTAAATTCATAAGAAGAACTTTTTTCTTCAGGTTTTTTTTTAATTTTCTCTATACATAGACATGTGTTTATTTGGTTTCCACTTTTTGCCTTCACAAAATTAAAAAGGTTTAAAATTTAATAACAATAAGAATGTTTAAGATAAGGACTAGAAACAAAAACTCATAAAGAACAAATGAAGATAAATACATTCAGAAAAGAAATCCGATGATTGCTGCAACAAAATATTGAGCAAACTAAGAAAATGACATAAAGGCTGTGTTAACCAGTTTGATGAAAATATTTCAAATTGTATATGAAAACAACACACTGTACCCTATGATTGCATTAATATACACAGCTATCATTAATTAAAAAAAAATGCAAAAAAAGTAACATTTACGTTGTCAGATGAGAGTATGTCTATCATAGAATGCTTTGATTCTGAGGTTCAGTATGGAGTCATCAGTTAACTTCTTTTTTTAACTTTTGTCCAAAGTCTCAAAAAATAGATAACTAATATTTATAAATAAAAATAGAAGATAATTTCAAAAAACAGATCACACCAAATCCTATATGCAATAGAAAAAGAAAAAATACTTCAAAATCATTCTACTTCATCTGGATACAACTGATATTAAAAGTGGAAAAAATATATTATTATAAATATATTTCATATTTAAAACATAAAATATAATTATATAAATTTAATTAAATTTATAATTTAATTATATATAAATTTTATTATATATTATAAAATTTAAAATTTTATAATTTAATTATATATAATTATATAAATTTAAATATAAATGGGGATGCAATATCCTAAACAACATATTAACAAGTTGAATTAAAAATTATTGTTCAAATAATGTACTTTGGTCAAAATTAAATCCAATGTATGTGAAATTAGTCATTCTTTTCTTTTCTTTTTTTTTCTTTTCCTTTCCCTCCCTGCCTCCCTCCTTTGTCTGCTCTCCTCTTCCCCTACTCGACCAACTCATTAATTGTCATTAAATGTCCTCATATCAAAGTTGAATACATAGGATTCATGGTTCTCCATTCCTGTGATTCTTCACTAAGATAATGTGTTCCACCTCCATCCAGGTTAATACAAATGCTGCAAAATCTCCATTTGTTTAAATGGCTGAATAGTATTCCATGGTATGCATTTACCACAGCTTGCCAATCCATTCCTGGGTTGAGGGGCATTTAGACTGTTACCACATTTTGGCGATTGTAAATTGAACTGTGATAAACAGTCTAATACAAGTGTCCTTATGATAAAAGGATTTTTTTTCTTCCAGGTAGATGTCCAGTAATGAGATTGTAGGATCAAATGGGAAGTCTAGCTTGAGTTCTCTGAGGGTTCTCCATACTTCCCTCCAAAAAGGTTGTATTAGTTTGCAGTCCCACCAGCAGTGTAAAGTGTTCCTTTCTCTCTACATGTGCACCAGCATCTGCAGTTTTGAAATTTTTGTGATATGGGCCATTCTCGCTGGGGTTAGATGATATCTCAGCATGGTTTTAATTTTCATTTCTCCAATAATTAGGGATGATGAGCATTTTTTTTATGTTTGCTAATCATTCATCCATCTTCTTTAGAGAAGGTTCTGTTCATCCCTCTTCCACATTAATGTATGGGATTGTTGGCTTTTTTCATGTGGACTAATTTAAGTTCTGTATAGAGCCTAGTTATTAAGTTTTTGTCTGATTCAAAATATGCAAACATCCTTTCCCATTGGGTAGATTGTCTATTTGCTTTGGTTGTTGTTTCCTTAGCTGTACAGAAGCTTTTCAGTTTAAATCCCATTTGTTTATTTTTGTTGTTGTTGCAATTGCCATGGCAGTCTTCTTCATAAAGTCTTTCCCCAGACCGTTATCTTCCAGTGTTTTTCCTATGCTTACCTTGAGGATTTCTATTGTTTCATGCCTTAAATTTAAGTCCTTTATCCATCTTGAATCAATTTTTGTGAGTGGAGAAAGGTGTGGGTCCAGTTTTAATCTGTTACATGTGGATATCCAGTTCTCCCAGGATCATTTATTGAATAGGGAATCTTTGCCCCAGTGTACATTCTTGTTTGTTATTGAAGATTAGGTGGTTGTACGTTGTTGGTTTCTTTTCCTGGTTTTCTGTTTGATTCCAAATGTCTATGTCTCTATTTTTGTGCCAGTACCATGCTGTCTTGACCACTATGGCTTTGTAGTACAGCCTAAAATCTGGTATGTTGATGCC
>CAUYQV010165436.1:0-44069 GCA_963574575.1 Galagoides demidoff | reverse complement strand
CTACTTGGGAGGCGGAGGCAGGAGACTCGCTTGAGCCCAGGAGTTGGAGGTTGCTATGAGCTGTGATGCCATGGCACTCTACCCAGGGGGATAGCTTGAGGCTCCGTCTCAAAAAAAAAAAAAAAAAAAAAAAAAAATCCTCTAGACTAAATCAAGAAGAATCCCCTAGTTCTTTATCTGACAGAATGACAGATTCACTGAACACATCACTATTTTTAGTGAGGAAGTATTTTACTCTTCCAATCATCTAGGTCCTAAAGCTAAACGTATGTGCACTGAGATTAATTTACAAAATAATTGTAGCAGACTTTCCTCATGACTTATGATGCAGTGGTTAACACTGCCTGCTACCCACACACCAAACGTCATACCCAGAGTCTTAACTAAGCTGACTGCTCTGGAATCTCTTTTGAGACAATGTTTCTAATTACCCCTCCCTGAAAAACAGGTTTTATTGTAAAACAATCTGTCCTTAAGAAGGTACACATTAAATTTAGTACCGATTTAGGTGGAAAGCATTCATCCAATGAATATTTAATGAGAAACTATTATGTTCCAGGCACTGTAGCAAATAACAATGAAGAGGATGTTTGATGCTTCCATGGAGCTTGGCACAAAAGAAAGAGAGAGAAACCATAAATAATCATGTAAAGATCTCGGTATGATTTTAAATAGACAACAGTGTCTGTTCTGAAGGACTCAGTGTAAGAAATGAAAAAGGGCAGATGGGATGTACCATGTTCAATATGCTTCTCAGGGAATTCTCTGAAAATGAGATATTTCAACAGAGAACAGAATTTTAAATTTGTAAATAAAGGAAGCCAGAAAAAAATTAAGATATAGAAACCTGTGAAGAAGGAAGGAAATAAAGAAACCAGATGTGACTTGACTAAAGTATTTTAAAATGTATTAAAATATATTTAAAATAATTAAAGGCTTTCAATTATTTTTTAAGTATCCGAATCTTAACTATTTACAAATAGCCAAGAATTGACATATATTTGATGAAAGTTTCCTGTTAAAAAAGAAACACTAAACTCAATAAAAAAAATAATTAGGACTTAGAGTGAACTCAGGAAATGCTAGAAATAAAAATATATCTCAAAAATATCAGTTGAGATTCTCAGAGAATTCAAAAAAGAAATTACATCCAAATGCTAGCAAGCATTTCAACACCATTTGGTGCATAAACTATATGCGTGTGTTACATTAAAAACAATGATAAACTAAGAAATTCCTTTGCATAATATTCTAATAAGCAGATAGTTTTGACTTGCTAGAAAGAGAAAGTTTACTAGTTTTTTATTGTAATTGTGGCAGAAAAATGAAAAAATAGTAAACGGTAGAAAAACAGAATTCTGAATAATTACAGGCATCTCATTTTTGTCTTTTTGTTACAGGAATTTCTCCAATGTATGAACTCAAATATTATGACTCAAAGTAACAGAAAAAATACATACTGACATAAGAGTACAGTCTACAGGTGAGGCAAGTTTCCTGAGAGCCCACTTACTCCTATAGGTCTGGTTCCTTTGCAATATCATTGTTTTGAATGCGTTCTCCCCTTTAAGCTGTTTTCTTCATGCAAAAATGGAGCATTTTTGTCTGGATATTTATACTTTATAGGATACAGAGAAAAAGAGTTCTGAAAACTCTCTCACAAGTACTTAAAAGTTGAAAATAACATTGTCAAAAGCCCCAGTAAATCTCTGCTAAGGACTCACTTGCTCAATTGCAGGCTGAGCCAGTACTGAACCTTCTTGGAGAGAGGATGGAATTACCCACAGATCACCATCATCTCCAGTTAAGGATGGAATTAGGTTTCATATGGGCTGTGCAGAGAGGGCTCTAGGAATCCTGAGCTAGGAAGAAGGAAAAGGAGGATGGAAGCTAAAAGTCAGCCATGGCTGTGCCTCACAACCTGTCTGTTATACTGAGGCATTCTTGAGAGTATAAAGTATTTTGAATATATGCCTCTACTTAGCACAAAGCAGCTACTTCAAAAATACCAATTCAATAATAAAAAAATGAAGGACAGCCTATATATACACACACACACACATACACACACACACATATGTATGCATATATATAAACCAGAAGGTTTTAAATGAGAATTGGTGAAATTATAGTAGAATACAACAACATTCTAGATATTTATACCTGAAAAGAGTTGAGTCTGAAGCCCAATCTGTTTGTATATGTATAAACTTTATAGACTCCAACAGACCTATGTAGCATTTTGGGAAGGTCTACAGGAGAATTTCTGGTGGCATCATTTAAGTCGATTTCTTTACAAAACTATTTTACTATTCCAAGTTAATTTGAGGTTTCATAAAACTAGAAAACATCCTCTTAAATGCCTTTGTAATTTTCAGTAATGGCGATTTAAAAATCAAAGAAGGTTTTTTTTTTTCTTTCCTGCTTTCACCAAGTTGAGTTTCATACATCACAAGACAGGATTAACAAGAAGTCAGCTTTCATTCAGACCATTAGTTGTGTGAAATCCCTCTGTGCTTTATTTTTATTTCTAGTGTTTATATGACATTTAAAGCACCTTTGCTTTGCTGATAGATATTGAACACCAGTAATTGTACTACCTGAGCTAATTGGGCAACTAGAGCATGTTTACTGTGCCTATCAATTTTCTGTCCGGCAGAATGTCTCAAAACCAGTTAACAAGGAAGAGCTGTGTGGAACGCTTGCTTAATTGTGTATACCATATTCTCTAAAGCCAACCAATGACCTCAATTAACAAACCGAGGTTAGCATTGTTCATTTCACTGTCATTCAGCAGCTTTATGCGATTGCTTTCCAAAAGCAGCCTTTATCTCACAGAAAAGCTTTACTGAGTTTGCACTAAGCAGAGGGAGAATTGCCAAAACTTGGAGGAAATTATGCAGACTTGGGTTTGACTTAGAGCTGAGTAAATTCACAAAGAACAAAACAATTTTAGCATGTTACTTTTCTTTTCAGAGTGCTTTAGGAATGTATGAATAGAGAAAATAGAACTTTATGTCTTCATTTTATGAACTTCTTTGGAGGATGTACTAGAATGTTGATAAAATGCTAGGAATTACACATATAATTTTCCCGTGACAGGAACATACTCTCTTTGCAGGCATTGAACAAGCTATGTCATTACCTTGCATATTAGCTCCATGACTTAAAATAGACTTTGGATATAAATTAGATGTTTTTATTTGTTGGAACCTATCTTTAAAGAGGAAAAGGATGGGATAGAGACCCTTTAACTTGACTGGACTTTTATTTGTGGAAAATTAAACAGATATACTCAGATTTGGGGGTGACTTTTTTCTTTTACTTTTTCTGTAAAAATTAACTTTTAAGACCAACCATAGACAGAGACCATTACTAAAAGAAAGAAAAATACGGTCCAACCTTACAAAAAAAAGATCTCATCAACTAAGTTATAAAAAAAATAAATTTGGGTGGCACCTGTGGCTCAAGGGCAGGGTGCCAGCTCCATATGCCAGAGGTGGTGGGTTCAAGCCCAGCCCTGGCCAAAAACAAAAAAATAAAAAAAATAAAAAAATTTAAGTTGTTAAATGCAGAATTAATCTTTAATATCCACAACTAGGCATTCTATATTCTCCTCACAATATATTTTATAAACTCACACCAGGTATTTAATTTCTATCTATTGTATAAGCTCCTTCCAACTCTGGTTATAAGTGGTACATTGAATGCACTCTAGAGAGAGAGATAAAAATATTCTATTATCATTATTATCCTATTTGAACAAACACACTTTCATTTTATTACCTATTTAAACATTCCAGAAGTTAAAAAAATACAATTAAATGATGGCAAAATTATTTTGCTATTTACAGAGGAACAGAATAGTCTGTAGAAAGTTTTAAGCTGGCCAACAGATGGAAAAAATAAAAGGAAGACATTATAATCGTATCTGACTCTTCAAAAAAGGGGAAGGGAGAAACATTTTCTCAATAGTTCCCTTCCTTATTTTAAACATTTTTTTTTGACAATATGCCAGAGGAAGTTAAAAGCGTTTACCTTTGTGTTGATCCAAAGGACCTATTTTCTTATGATTCTGCCACTATTCATAAAAATTCTATTTTACGTTTTTTGTTCTCTGCCTCAGATACCCTTGTTTCTTGTACCTAACATCTCTATAAACTAGCTCACTTAAAAGTAGCAATAGAGAGAAAAATTTCATTCACAATTTTCAACAACCCCCTACCTGCTTCTAAATGAGGGGAAAAATGAAAACAGGAATATGAGTTCAGGAGTCAAACAGATACTGGCTTGAACTCAATTTCTACTTATTATTAGCAATATAATTTGATGTGAGTTACTCTTCCAAGCTTTAACTTTCTCATATTTAAAATTAGGATAACAATAAAAATTTTACCTTGGGGGCTTTATTTTTTAAGATACTGCTTCTGAGAACAATGTTCTTTGTATTATATGTACAAACTAAATTTTAGCTAATATTTTGTTTTCACTGATGTCATCGTTATTATGGATCCAAAATGAATAATAAAGTCACCATCCTAAAGGTGACTTTAATCACCATCCTTAGCAGGACTCTAAATTGTAGGAAACAAATGCAAAATTAATGGTGATTAAATACCTGAGATAAATACCTGTGTAGATATATTTTTTAATCCCATGGGCTTTCAGAAAAATTTATAAAATGGGCAGATACATACAAACTAGAATGGCCTCATATTTTCAGCCCTGAACTCTTGCACTGCAAAGGATATGATCAACAGAGTAAATAGACAACTTACAGAATGAGTGAAAAGAATTACAAACCACACATCTCACAGAGTAGAAACATTTAGATTCTACAAGGAACTCAACCAAAACAACAAGAAAAAAAATCCATCAGAAAGGGAACAAAAGAAGATTCTTCTCAAAAGAAGATATACAAGAAATATGCAAAAATGTTCAGCATTACTAATGATCAGTGAAATGCAAATTGAAACCCTTATCCCTGTCAGAATGGACATTATTAAAAAGGCAAAAGAAAGAGATGTTGGTGTGGATGTGGTGAAAGGGAACGCTTGTACACTGTGGGAATGTAAATTAGTACAACCTCTATGGAAAACAGTGGAGATTCCTTACATAACTAACAGGAGACCTACCATTTGCCCCATCAATCCCACCATGGGGTATCTATCCAAACAAAAAGAAGACCTTTCAACAAGAAGATACCTGTATTCAAATGTTTATTACACAACAATTCACAATTGCAAAGGTATGAAATTAACCTAAGTGCCCCTCAACTAATGGACGGATCAAGAAAAATGTGGTATATGTGTGTGTGTATATGTGTATCTTAATATGTGTGTGTGTATACCTGTATATATGTGTGCGTATATCTGTATATGTGTGTGTGTATATATATATTCATATGTGCACACACAACATGGAATAGTAGTCAACCATAAAAGAATAATGAAATAATGTCTTTTGGAATAATTTGGATGAGACTGGAGACCATCATCCAGAGTGAAGTATCTCAAGAATAGAAAAACATTTTTAATTGGCTTGTCAAAGATTAGGTAACAGTAAGTAGCTGGGTTCATCTCTTGGTTCTCTATTCTTTTCCATACATCTACCTCTCTGTTTTTGTGCCAGTACCATGCTTCTTTATCGATTTATAGTATAATCTCAGGTATAGCAGCGTGATTCCTCCTGCTTTGTTTTTATTCCTGAGTAATGTCTTGGCTATTCAAGGTTTTTTCTGATTCCACATAAAATGAAGTATTATTTTTCTAGATCTTTTAAGTATGATAGTGGAGCTTTAATAGGGATTGCATTAAAATTATATATCGCTTTGGGTAGTATGGACATTTTAACAATGTTGATTCTTCCCAGCCATGAGCATGGTATGTTTTTCCATTTGTTAACATTTTCAGCTATTTCTTTTCTTAGACTTTCATAGTTCTCTTTATAGAGATCTTTCACATCCTTTGTTAGGTAAACTCCCAAATATTTCATCTTCTTTGGCACTCATGTGAATGGAATAAAGTCCTTGATTGTTTTTTCAGCTTGGCTGCTATTGGTAAATAGAAAGGCTACAGATTTATGAGTGTTGATTTTGTAACCTGATACGCTGCTGTATTCTTGATTACTTCTAAGAGTTTTGTAGTAAAATCCCTGGTATTTTTCAGATATACAATCATATCATCTGCAAAAAGTGAAAGTTTAGTCTCTTCTGACCCTATATGGATGCCCTTAATTGCCTTTTCTTCCCTAAGTGCGATGGCTTAAACTTCCATTACAATGTTAAAGAGTGGCTCGGCACCTGTGGCTCAGGTGGCTAGGGCGTCAGCCATATACACCTAAGGTGGTGGGTTCGAATCCAGCCCGGACCTGCCAAACAACAATGACAGCTGCAACCAAAAAATGGCTGGGCGTTGTGGCGGGCGCCTGTGGTCCCAGCTACTTGGGAGGCGGAGGCAGGAGACTCGCCTGAGCCCAGGAGTTGGAGGTTGCTGTGAGCTGAGGTGCCACAGCACTCTAACTCTACCCAGGGTGAAAGCTTGAGGCTCTGTCTCAAAAAAAAAAAATGTTAAAGAGCAATGGAGACAATGGGAAACCTTGCCTGGTTCCTGATCTGAGTGGAAAAGATTTCAATTTAACTCCATTCAATACAATATTGGCTGTAGGTTTGCTGTAGATCTCCTCTATCAGTTTAAGAAATGTCCTTTCTATACCAATTTTCTTAAGTGTTCTGATCATGAAGGATGCTGGAAATTATCAAAAGCTTTTTCTGCATCAATTGAGAGAATCATATGGTCTTTTTTAAAAATTTGTTTTTGTGATAAATTATATTTATAGATTTATATATGTTGAACCATCCTTGAGATCCTGGGATCAAACTTACTTGGTCATGGTATATAATTTTTTTGATGTGTTGCTGGATTCTGTTTGTTAGGATCTTGTTGAATATTTTAACATCAATATTCATTAGTGATATTGGTCTATAATTTTCTTTTCTTGTTGGGTCTTTTCCTGGTGTGGGCCAATTAAAAACATTGAGTGGGGAAAAGATTCCCTATTTAACAAATGGAGCTGGGTGGACTGGCTGGCAACCTGTAGAAGACTGAAACTGGACCCACACCTTTCATCAGTAAGTAAGATAGACTCTCACTGGATTAAAGATTTAAAGTTTAGACATGAAACCATAAAAATACTAGAAGAAAGTGTAGGGAAAACACTTGAAGAAATCAAACTGGGCAAATATTTTATGAGGAGGACACCCCGGGCAATTGAAGCAACATCAAAAATACACTATTGGGACCTGATCAAACTAAAGAGCTTCCACACAGCCAAGAACACAGTAAGTAAAGCAAGCAGACAGCCCTCAGAATGGGAGAAGATATTTGCAGGTTATGTCTCTGACAAAGGTTTAATAACCAGAATCCATAGAGAACTCAAGCGTATTAGCAAGAAAAGATCAAGTGATCCCATCTCAGGCTGGGCAAGGGACTTGAAAAGAAATTTCTCTAAAGAAGAAATTTCTCTCTGCTTGGCCTACAGATATATGAAAAAATGCTCACCATCCTTCATCAGAGAAATGAAATAAAAACTACTTTGAGATATCACCTAACTCCAATAAGATTAGCCCATATCACAAAATCCCAAAACCAGAGATGCTGGCATGGATGTGGAGAAAAGGGAACACTTCTACACTGCTGGTGGGAATGCAAACTAATACGTTCCTTTCGGAAAGACGTCTGGAGAACACTGAGAGAACTAAAAATAGACCTGCCATTTGATCCTGCAATTCCTTTATTAGGTATATATCCAGAAGACCAAACCCACATTACAACAAAGATATTTGTATCAGAATGTTTATTGCAGCCTAATGCGTAATAGCCAGGTCATGGAAGAAGCCCAAGTGCCCATCGATCCACAAATGGATCAATAAAATGTGGTATATGTACGCCATGGAATACTATGCAGCCATAAAGAAAGATGGAGACTTTAATTCCTTCATGTTTACCTGGATGGTACTGGAAAATGTTCTTCTTAGCCAAGTATCACAAGAATGGATGAAAAAGTATCCAATGTACACAGCTCTATTATGAAACTAATTTATAGCTGTCATATGAAAGCTATAGCCTAATTATAGCCTAAGAATATGGGGAGAGGGGGAGGGGAGGGGAGGGAGTGAATGGGCGGAGGGAGGGTGATTGGTGGTATCACCTCTATTGTTTGTCTTACAAGGGTACAAGTGAATCTTTCTAAAAGTAGAATGCAAATGTCTTAACACAATAACTAAGAAAATGACATAAAGGCTATGTTAACCAGTTTGATGAAAATATTTAAAATTGTATATGAAAACACCACACTATACCCCATGATTACATTAATGTACACAGCTATCATTTAATAAAAAAATAAAAAATAAAAATAAAAATAAATAATTAAAAAACAAAAAAATAGAAAAACAAATACATAGGTTCTCACTTACAAGTGAGAGCTAAGCAATGGGCATATGTGATCAAAAAGTGTTATGATGGACATTGCAAACTAAGAAGAGGTGAGGGGAGTAAGAGAACAGAAATTAACTTATTGGTAACAATGTACAGGTTTCTGGAGACCAGTATGGTAACAGCTCTGACTTTGCCATTATACAATTCATCCATGTTACAAAATAATGTCTAGCTTCTCCTAAGCAAGGCAGACAGCTCTATCATATACTTTTGTAGTACCATGTAACCCCCATTAAAAGTCTGAAATAATTCAAACTACTAACATACTAGAATATGCTTCTCTTTGGAAAGTAGTTGGTCTGCTTTCCAAAAGTGGTTACCTTTGCAAGAGGACTACTTAGCAAATGTCTAGCACAATGGATGCTTGTTAGAATGACTCCATAAAGAAATGAGTGAGATAGTCAAAAGCCATATTTCAGTCTCCTGTGCTTATCATATTATATTGTTATGTCTTTGAAGGCAGGAGATTTTCCTTATTAATTTTTGAGGTATGAATTATCTTGCTTAATGTCTAATGCACAGAAATTAATCAATAAATCTTTGTTGAATAAAGGTATAATAAAATTCTAGAACAGTGATGACAAGAGAATCATCTCTTAATAAATGATAACTAGTACCAATATCGCTATTCTTATTTACATTATTACTTATGACCTTGAGGAAAACTGTTATTCAACAGTAAAAACATGTTATTCAATACATATGAAAAATGTGGAATTTAAAGCAAAGAATAAATAACATAATATTTGTAATAATGTAATGTACACAAAATGTTAAATGTTTTTGTGACTTTTAAAAACAGATTATAAACTGTGCATTTAATACTATTCTCTCTTTTAAGCCAAGCCTAACAGGTTTGTCAATTTAATTAATTGAATCAAACAATAAATGTGTTATTATTTCTTTGCCTAGTTTGAAAAAAATAATGCAATAACTATCCAAAAGGGCATAAAAGGAGATATCTTTGTACAGAAAAAGATAAATGTCTTCTTCAGTTTTCCATATCGAAAATATATTGCAATTAATCTTAGGTATAAACTACCAATTTAATGTTAAATTTTTCCCAAGACAGAAATATTGCTAAAGAATAAAGCAGAAAATTCCAGAACTCTATAAATCCATAATACTTTTAAGAAACCCACAGCAATTGGGTTCAATAGTGAATCAATATTTTTTTAAAAATCTAGTACATTATCTTGACAGCCAGGTAAAATATATATAAACTTAACAGGTTAGCCAAAAGATTAGAGAGAGCACCTAAATGTGGTTTATAAATGATTTGATTTGATACAATGGGGCATATGAAAAGTGATTAAATTACTTGGGAAAAAACAACACGTTAGCAACTGATGCAATTAAAATCTACTTATTCTACAAAATCTCATTTCTTATTGTTTTGCTTGATCAACTTTTCTGCCTGCCTTTTTTCCCTTAAGAAACAAAAAGCTCAATTTTGACACAAAACCCAATTGAAAGTTTAAACACCAATGTTAATAAAGTAAAACAAATAATTTTCTCTCAATGTTATTCAATCTTGAGTGACTTCACTGAGCTGAGCAGTTTACTTTTGTAGGAGATCCAGCAGTTTCGCTCATGGCTTCTCTGATCTTATGTTCTGTTCAGATTTTAACAGGGGTGATCATATGACCTTTGCCCACTACTAATTGTTGACCAATGTTTTAGAAAATTATGATAGCAGGGTTAAAATTGGAATTAGAGTACTTCAGAATTAAGAAAACACCTGTTCTTCTCTAAAATAACATTAAAAAAAGAAAATAAATATAAAAATGATGTTTTGCCTTTATATATATATATATATTTTATATTCGGATATACCTAATTAAGGCAAAATTTTCGCAATTAACATCAAAAATTTTCATCTTACATAAAACAGCAGAAACAGAATAAAATTACTTCAAGAAAGAATCATCCACTCAGTTGTATTTTCTATGTTTGAAGCAAGTTGTGACACTGGTTGGGTGACAATATTCCATAGTTTATGTCAAACCATACTTTTAAAAAATTTAATGTATAATTAATGTATAATTATGTATACATTATATATGTATAAAAATTTATATATATAATGTATAAAAATTTAATGTATAATTAATGTATATAATATATAATGTATAATTAAATTATACTGAGTAATAAACATCCAAACTACAGAAGAATCAATTCTTGATAAAGTTCAAATTTTATCTCACAACTTCAATTATCTGAGGCTAGTGAAAAATTGTGTTCAAATATGTGAACTGCTATCATATCTGCATTGTAAGTTCTGCTGCAGTTACTGTTTCCGATCTCAATTTCAAATTCTCCCCTTATGATATGGGGCTGACACTTGCTTCTCACACCTCTGCTCTGTTCCACGGGCTCCTGTAAATCTTGGCCAATTGTGGGTACTAGAAAAGAGCTGGACATGGTGGTTTGAGTATATAATCCCAATTACTTGGGAGGCTGAGGCAGGAGGATCTCTTGAGATCACAAGTTTGAGACCAGTCTGGGCAACATAACGAAAACTTGTCTTAAAAGAATATGCATACAAATATAATATTATACATATTATATATATATACATACATATGAAATACTAGAAAAAGTCCTTGATGAATTAAGAAAAGAAGGGGACACTCCTTCCTGTTCATTTTCTCTTCCCATTTTGCTTCCTGCTCCTTTCGGCCTTCCCGCAGCAAAACCTTGTCACCCTGACAGTGGCATTTCATTTCAGTAGCAGTAATTGACTTCAGTTTTCACTTTTCCGGACACCTTCAGAACCAACTTCATCGCCGCCCCTCAGAGACATCAGCTTCAACAGAATGAGAGGTAACTTCTTAGGCACCTGAGTTTCCACTCTGCAAATTCCAAACCCTATTTCCAAAAAAATAATCCCAAACTTTAATTGCCCCAGCCTCAGGTGGAAGCCGCCCCTCAGTATTCACAATCCCTTGTACCTTACTATACCCTTTCTGCCTTTACAGAACTCCAATAACTGGTATTGAATCTATCAACTGTTCTTTTTTAAAAACAAAAAGGAAACAATGATGACAATAAAAACAAACTGCTATAGCTCCTATCTCCTTACTAGATGCTAAACAATGCAATTATCATCATTATGGTTAAATAAGTGATTATTTAAGTTCTTTTGCTTACATGTTTTTGTCTATTGACATACATAATCCATGTGAATTCTTATGTTTTGTTTTTTTTTTTTTGCTGAACTTCCATACCTATGGGCTATTGATAAGGAAACCAGAGTTGCATGTAAATAAACACTTTACTTTTAAAGAAAAAAAAGGTTTAAAAAATGGACCATTCTTGGCATTACTAACTCAATGAAACCTGGTTTCCAATACTTTTTCAATCACCAAGAGGTTAACAGGAGGAATTTTCCTCTCTTATGTATTCTAGTAGTTCCAACTTTGGAGTCATTAAAACGATTACATTGTATTTGATTTAATTTAGTGTTAAGTATATTCCATCATTTTCTAATTCTTTGGAAAACTGGTAATCCCCTGTATAGTGTATGTGATAATTCTCATTAATTAAAAAATCTATTTAACAAGGACAGGAAATTCCCTCTCTACAACAGATAACAGAGAGTTTACTCTGTAATTAACTCCCTGTCAAAGTCCTTAACTAATTACATCTTAGATTCTTTTCTGAGATGTTTTGGCTCTATCTGTGGTCTGAGAGAAAATCTCTTACAAAGTTTCTCTGATTTCTCTATTTATGATGATATTATCAAGCAGAAAACCATACTATATTGTATTTTACTATACTTTACTATCAATCTCAACTCAACTCTTGCATCTGTTTTAAATAACAGTCTTTTTTTAACTAGATGTCTTTCTAGAATATATATCTGTTAGGAATGGAAACATAGGGACTCTTGGTTATGCCACGGTATTAATTCCCTATGTGAAAGTAAAAATTTCTGGAGAGATTGAGTCAAGACCCATAACTTTGGGGAATATAATTTCCTGTCTCAGTATGAGAGTATATGACATTTCACTGATTACCAGGGCTTTTGATATATAAAACAAGATAATACATATGCATGTGATCAGAAAGTGACCATATAAATTTCAGGCAGATAAACCTTTCCTAATTTTCAGATTCACGCTTCCTAGAATTAATAGTAATCAGTCTCCATTGTTTCTCTGCCCCATGGCCTAACTTCTCCATGGTTACTGTTTCTTTTGCATTCTCCAGCTGATAAAATTGTGTTATCTGAATAATTTTCCAAATGACATTGAGATTTCTAAGGTATTATCTTTTATAGACATAAACAGACTTGAAAATTCTTCCCATGGATATTTAAATATAATACAATTTCTCTCATCTTTCATATACTCTCTTTTGATCCTAAATCTCTGGTCCCCTTTATTGTCAAAACCATACCTCAGCACCTCAGGAGTTTTACTATTTGTGAGGTCCCATGACTCTCTTCTGATTTTCTTTTGATGAACTCTGAGCTTTCACACAACCATTTCACTGAAACTTATTGTATCAAGGGCATCAACAATCTCTGCATTGCTAAATCCCAAGGCCTACTGTCATTGGTTATTTACTCCTCCATGAAAGAATTTCTTCATTTAGCTCTAGGAAATCTCATTTCCTTCCTATAGCTGTCTACTCTATTCATGTCTTCAATCTGCAAACACGAGGCTTACTCTTCAGACCTTTATCGTTTTTGCTACACTACTTCTATGGCGACCCATGTAGCATCATTGTTCTTGGCATCTCTGATATACTAACAATCTCCAACATATATGTACAACCAAGAGTTTGTGGCTCACACTGCTAACTTTCTAATCTCTTTCCACTCAGATTAATAATATAATTTCAAAAATATCATGTCCAATGTAGAACTCCCAATATTATGCCTTCTTAGAAAATGGCATATGTAGTTACTTTTAGTTTTCCGGGACAAAAGTTTTGGATCCATATTTGACTCCTCTATTTTTAAAATGTTGACTCTATTATCATTCTTGTTAGGCCTACCCTTAAAATAAACCCAGAGTCAAGTCAATTCTCATTGCCTCCACCATAATGACCCTCATTCTAGTCACTGTTACCCCAATAGCACCTAATTTACTTTTCTACTTTCAGAATCTCCTCTAATCTATTCTCAATAGAACAGCAAAGGTAATTTTTCTAAAATGTAGGTCATATGTGTCACAAGTATGCACAAAACACTTTAACAGCTTTAAATTCAAGGTGAAAGACCATGTTTTTTCCATATTATGCAAACCCACTGCAATTGCTCCAAGCTTATTTCTTACCATTTACTCTGCCTTAGCCCCATTGGCCTCCTTGTTATTCCTCCAATGTACTAAGTTCACTTCTGCATCAGGACAGCCACAGTTCCTTGAGCTGTGCTTAGAAATATCTTCTCCTAAATTTCCTCAAAGATTATCCATCTATTTCTCTTGGTTCCCTTATGAAATGTCACCTTAAAGGTGAAATCATCCCTGTTTGCCTTTTAAATACTGTAACCTACCCTGGTCTCCCTACTGATCGGTCTTCTCACTTTCTTTGGATAGCACTCATCACCCTTCATGTGTTTTATTTATTTATTTAACGACTCTCTATCTTTCCCTACCAAAATAAAAAGCTCTATGTGGATTGGGTCATGCTTTGTTTCATTAACTGATGCATTCTCAAATCCTTGGAGTCACTCAGTAAATTTCTGTAGCATGTAATAGAAACTCAAAATTATTTGGTCACTAACTAAATTAAGCAGGATTGAAAAACAAAACTTAAAAATTTATCTAAAACATTGGAAATAAGTCTATATGCCATGACTAATCAGACTGTCAGTCTATATGCCATGACTTTTGCAATTGTCCTCTACAAAGGAGAACATTGTCATATTATAAATAACCTTGATCCTGTGAACAAAAGTTAAAATAGGCTAAGGTATGTGGAAAAGCTGACATAGAACAAAATCTTGAGTAGATTTCCCTGGGAGGCTATCCTATGCTTGGCATTGCTTCCTATCATGCAGGATAATTTTAAAAGACTCCATTATAGATATTTTAGGAAGAAGTAAATGCTAGGTTCCCAGGTTAACTATTTTACCTGAGGTTAGAGCTTTCATTTAGAAGAGAAAAAAGCATTCATGTTTGGGAAGAGGCTTTCAAACCAAAAGATGTTGAAGAGCTAGGAGGCAAGTAAGTAAAATGCTATAAAACTTATTTTCCATAGTACCTGATAAAATGTATGCACTTACTAAATATTTGCTGTGTTTGTTGTTCATTTAATTATAGTAATAAAATTTCATAATAAGATCTAGGTACACAATCATAGTAAATCAAAGAATGTTGATTTTTAAAGGGAAAACTATACATGACATAACTATAGATAAAATGTGAGCAGATATCATGTGGGAACAATTGAATATAACAAAAATATTAGGTCAAGTTTTGTTCTGTATGTGTCCATGAGAACATTTTTTGATGAGTTTAACACTTGTCTCAAGTCTTGAATCAAGCCTTCCCTAGTGTGAGTGGACCTCATCCAAACAGTTGAGGAACTGAATGAACCAAAAAAATAGATCCCCCTCCAATCATAAGAGGTGACTCTACCTGAATGACAGGACATTGCAACTATTCTGCCTTCAGACTCAGACAGAAACATCTGGTCATCTTGGGTCTCCAGCCTGATGGATTTCACACTAGAACTTACTCCATCAGCCCTCACAGGTCTCCAGGTTGCCAAGTGCAAATTTTGGAACTTCTCAGCATTCATAATCATGTCAGTTCACTTCTTGTAATAGATCTCATATATATGAATCCAAATACATATTCATAAATATATTTATATATGATATACATTATATCAGTTCTGTTTCTCTGGAGACACTTAACTAATAGAGCTGCCAAAACAACTTACTATTTGTTCGAACCAAAAACTAATGAAAAGCCTTTGACCTCTCTTTTCTTAGAGAAGTTACTTACAAAGCCCAAAATTGTAAATGTTTTTTCTGTTCCTTTTAGATACAAATCTTTTATCACCCAGACATATGTGCTCACAGACCTGAGAGACACCTTCTATGAAATTCAACCAACCCGGGGATATAGCTCTCCTATCTCCTAGTTCCTAACTTTCGTGGACACCTAACTCCAATTTGCAAAACCCTCTACTATTCCAAAGATTCAAAAAAAGTTCATTTCTCTTCTAGACAAGTGTAAATTAACAAACTCAGATGGCCTAGTCACATTGCCTAACTCTCCATTAACACCCTTTGATACTTTTCCTTTAGCACAACCCAACATTCAAAAAGTCTCCCACTCATGTTTTCAGAGAAGTTGAGTCTAGTTACCACAGGTATCTGTCTCCTCCTGCAGCAGTCTGAATGAAGTCTACCTTGTTTTTTTAACAAGTAGCTAATTTCTCCTTGACACTGCTAAGTCACACTGCAGAACAGAAACTTGCTTTAGAAATGTGGTTAAGCTCCAGTAAGATTAGCCCATCACAAAATCCCCAAACCAGAGATGCTTCCGTGGATGTGGAGAAAAGGGAAACTTCTACACTGCTGGTGGGAATGCAAACTAATATGTTCCTTTTGGAAAGATGTTTGGAGATCACTTAGGGATCTAAAAATAGACCTGCCATTTGACCCTCCAATTCCTCTACTAGGTATATATCCAGAAGACCAAAAATCACTTTATAACAAAGATATTTGTACTAGAATGTTTAAAGCAGCCCAATTCATAATTGCTAAGTCATGGAAGAAGCCCAAGTGCCCATTGACCCATGAATGGATTAATAAATTGTGGTATATGTACACCATGGAATATTATGAAGCCTTAAAAAAAGATGGAGACTTTACCTCTTTTATGTTTATATGGATGGAGCTATAACATAGTCTATTAGCAAAGTATCTCAGGGATGGAAGAAAAAGCATCCAATGTACTCAATCCTACTATGAAACCAATTTATAAGCACCCACACTTCCATATGAATGCGATAACCCAACTATAGCCCAAGATGAAGGGGAAAGAGAAGGGGAGGGGAGGAGAGGGAGAAGGATGGGTGGAGGGAGGGTAAGTGGTGAGACCACACCTTTGGTGCATTTTACAAGGTTACATGTTAAATCTACTAAGTGTAGAATATTAATGTCTTAACACAATAACTAAGAAAATGTGATGAAGGCTATGTTAACCAGTTTTGTGAAAGTATTTCAAATTGTATATAAAACAAGCACATTGTGCCCCATAATTGCATTAATGTACACAGCTATGATTTAATTAAAAAACGCAAAGAAAATGTGGTTAAGAACTTAAAAGGTAATGAAGATTCATCTAATCATTTTTTTCCTCCCTGTCGAACAATGGCCACTTAGTCTTTCATTTGGCAATGGGCTCCACAAATTATGCAGCTGGTCCTGGTAATAGTAGGCACAGTAGCAAAGGTGGCATCGTGGTAGAAGTAGTAGCAGAAGAAGAAGGAAGAGAAGTATCGGGAAACATTAAGAGGAGGAGGAAGCGTGGCAGCCAAAGCTAACATTTATTAGGTAATTGCTCCAGGGTCTGGGTACGGATCAGTTTATTAAATCTCATAAAAGTAATAAGATACTATACTAACCCAAATCCTGTTTTGTCCTTGAAAATCTAAGGCAACAAAGAAGTTCAGTATTCTACATGGTATATCTGATACAGGGGAGTGATAGTGGAAATGGAATAGGAAACAAAACAGACGAAAAAGATAGGGAAGAAATGTAATCAAAAGGAAATGATAGAAGCTTAGATTGAAGATTCCATGACAAGTGTGTTTTTATTTCATCTTCCTTTTGATTTAGATGATTACGTGGGTGGTGGAAAAATAGTTGAAATCATCTTGAAGAATAAGATAGCAAGTTTAGCTTTAGTTAAACTGGGTTTATATGAAGATATCTAACAGACACTTGAAAATATGAGCCAGTTACTTGAGAGAAAAATGGAACAGGAAAGAAATTTGGAATAACCCAGGAAGATGATATTTGAGTCCAGAAGAATATATGAGATTGACAAATGGGGAAAAGAGTCAAAGAGAGAAACTTAAAGAAGGCCACATTTAGAGATCTAGGGGAAGAAGGACCATAAATTGGAACCAAAAAGTGCTTTTTCTTTCTGGGGCTTGCTTGCAGTGCCATTTAAATCCAGAAAGAAACAGTTTAAGTAAGCAAGTCTTCAAGAGTTCTAAATGTGGCAGAGAGCTCAAGAAGCAATGAGAAATTACTGAGAACAGAATATTGGAGTTAGGAATAAACACCAGTGACTGTCATGAGAGCAATTCCAGTGTAATGAGAGGTGGGAGCCAGGTTTTAAATGCCTACAAAGGGAATTATTGGCAAGAAAGTCAAGGTTGTTGTTCCTCTCAGATGTTTGGAATTGAAGGGGAGGAATAGATACGATGGTGGAAAAAGTAGAGCCAAGGAAATATATTTTAGGATCAAAGAAGTTTGCCTTATTTAAAAGATAAAAGGACAGAAAGAATTGAGAAGGCAAGGAGACTATAAATTATCAGGAACTGTTTCTTATACCCCTCTTTTTTGCACTGTTTCCATGCTTGGTTTAATTCTCAGCTCTTCATGTAGCCATGAATCTCATGAGCTTGGTATTATTAGGTATTCCAGGTTTTGACAGTTTCAGGCATATAATTTTAGCAATTGACTTTAACTTTATCTATTTTTATCAATCTATAAAACTGGTCTTTGGCCAACCTTCATAAGTTCACTCCGTGAGAGCAGCCAAAGTGGATATTTTTGTGAAAAAGCTTATAAGATATGTAAGTAGAAGTTAACAAATAAAATACAATTATATGGAAAGTTTACTAATTCATGATAGTATTGCTGCTTTGTCCTGTTCCTTAAAAGAATTCTTAAGGATAGCCACGAGAGTTGTCTCTGCTACTCCCGTACAAATGACTGCCTGAAACACAATCCTGACTGCTCTGTCTACATACCAAGTTAGCTGTTATCATTATTTTTTCATTCAACTGTGCCTGTATCCTAAAACAATAAGGGTAGAAAAGAAGCAAATATGTCATTGAAATGACATAGAGTTGGCTATGGGTCAACTCTAATAAAAGTTTATTGATGTGTATGAACTGACATATTTGCACCTTCTTTTCCATCACAAAGGACTCCATTCTGAATCTTAAAGAGAGTGTACTATGGTTATCATATGATTATGTGTGGCATCAATTTTTCTCCCTGTTACATTCCATTTTTACAATCTATAAGAATCATAAACTTGGAGGATTTTATTGGAAAGTCAAGGTGGCAGAGTTATGGGAATGACTCAGAAATGATGTTTCCGTGCTGTGACTGTGTTGATTTACTTGTAATGCTAAACACACTCCACTAAGTCAGACGCAGCTCTTGGGAGAGGGATGACTAATTAGCTTGGTGACTTATCCACCCACATGCTCTACCGATTCTGATACATTAAAACATTTTATTAGCCTGCAAGGTCAGGAATTCTAACTGCGTGGGTAGTATTTCTAAAAATTTAATAGCAATAGCCTGATGTTAGTTCCTTTGCATCTGTAGACTGGTGATAAATCCTCAAAGAATAATAAACTCATATGCATATTTCTTCTTTGCACATAGAAGTCTCAACAAAGACTGAAATATTTAACAGGGAATAATCACTGGCAAAGTCAGATAATCAATTATTCATGTATTGAGGAATAAATTTGGTTGTCTACAAATTTAGAATTTGATAATTTCAATATGAGATAGAGACTTGAAGCTCATAGTTGTGTATAAAGTATCCTCTTTTAGCATTACCATTCATTAAATCATATTCCACAGATTTTTCTAAAGAATGACACGTCTCAGGGTATCCAATGAGTAGTAGTGTCAATTTCAGGATGCCAAACAGAACCAGAGTAACTGAATATTAGGGAATAATATTAGTAATAGGGATTCTATAATCATAAGTGATATTAGATTATATTTGATCTTAAGCAGGTAGAAGACACACAAACTATACTTTATTTCCAACATCACCATCTATAATCATTAGTTAACCACAAATATTGCATTAAATTAGAGTGCTATGGACCAGTTGAATTGGGAGGATCATGTTCATCTTTGGTTTTCTAGAATTGGCTAAATTCTACAGTCAGTGTGTACTTCCTTGTGTACAACAGATGGCAAAGTTATTTCTAGACAGATAATTGCCTTTTCTGCTAATCACTTCAAATATTTTATACATTTGATTAGCTTTTTCTCTATTTACCACAAAAGATTTTGAAGTGAAAATGCTGTGAGAAAAATGGAAAATATGTGGAAGTCAAAACAAAGCTATGGGGCAAAAAGTAAGTGGAATAGGTGATTTTCACGCAGAGATAATAAGTAGATTATTTTGAAGCTGGAAATATTTACAGGCCACATGTTTAATAGCCTTTCAACAAACATGATATCCCAAACAACGTAAGTCATCAAAGCATACTATGAGCGTTGTTTTTTTTTTTTCATTTTGGATTCAAACTAATCATTTTCCACTAACTAAATTTCTATATTTTAAGGACTATCTAAAAGAAAACACAAAATTATTTGAACATAAGAAAAGAATAGAAACAAACTTAATGAATTAATTTATTTTATATCTTTGTATAAAATCATGATAATTCCTTATTCAAAATCAGTTAATTCCCCAAATCTTTGTTTATTAGACATATTTTTGCCATAAATAATGCTTTTTCATCCTTTTCTAATATTTCCTCATTCAGACACCTATCATATACACAAAAATGATATGGATTGCTTTATATACATGTTTTTTTTTTCTCACAAATTGTGCAGTTCTGACAAGTCATGGATTCTAAGTTGTAATAGCACAAGGAAGACTCTGGGAGAATGGGGACCAAAGACCCCTTTCTTGGCAAGGAAAAGCACCCCCAGAAAAAAAGGAAAATTAAAAAGTAAGCTGAGTGAATCAGAACAAAGAAAAGTCAGCTAGTTTACATTTAAGCAACCATTGCTACCAAGCTTTTTGCCTTTTTTGCCTTGTCTAAAATTCTAGCCTGATGGGGATACAGCTTACAAATACCCTGCTGGGTCTGTGAGCATTCTGAGGAGAGTAATGGCCATAGAAGAGATTATGGCAAGTACTAGAAAAGAAACATCTTCTTGGGTGTTTCCTGCCCATTAAACAGGCAAAGCTGATACCCATTGTGGAGATTTGCATGTGCCTGGGGCAGAGATCAGAGGAGTAGCTGGAGCCCTGAGATATGGGCAGAAGAGCTTATATCCCTTACCACACAGGAAGATGCTCTGTGGTGGTGATGGGAGGAAAATTCCTCCCTCCCACCAATTCCTCCCAGGAGAGTAATGCCTGTGGCATTTTACTCCATAGGGAACTAGCAGAGTTTAACATCTCCCTAGAAATCTGTGTGTGTGATCTCAGTGGGAGGCTCTCCCAATACGAGGCTCAGATTTCAGATTTCTCAAGGCCACCCTTAAGGTTAACAATAATAACAATAGGAACTGACGTGCTCAATCTGAGAAATTCCTGGGATCTTTGTTCCCTCCTTCATCTTACCCTTTGAGCAAACAGACTTTGATAGAAGCAGACTGGAGCAAATGCTCTGGGCCATTGCCAGAAGCCTACAAATGGGCAATGGACCCCTGAGCTCACACCTTTAATTCTAGTCTATATCTCAGGTCTCTTTCTTCACCACTGTTTCTAAGTCAATATTTCTTCAGTCAGTTGCAGCCAGTTTCTTCAGGTCTTAGCTGACCCTGCCCCTGGGGCAGGACCCCGACATTTGGTGCCCAACATGGGGCACAGCAGAAGATTACAGGTGGTTGGGATGTCATACATCTGAGTTCTAGTGGACGTTCTGCGGCTACGAAACTTACTGTGTAACCTTGGAGACATATCAGAGTCTATCTCTTCCTCAAGAGGAAGCTAAAATGATGAGATCCAGTTAAATGGCCACTAAGAATTCATCAAACTCAAAACAGTTGCTTATTCTGTGCCTGCTACCTTGCACCCAGAATTTCAGTACCTACGCAAATAAAATGTGAATGCATTGGAACTTCAGAGATATGTGTGGGGGGAAAGTACATCTAAACACATTTGAAATCTGGCATAAGGTGAGAAAATCAATAAATGTTTAATTTATGACCAAAAATATATTCAAGTATTCTTACCCGAACTAGGGCATATTTTGAATTTAAACTTTGCTTTCAAATTAGAAACAAGAATTCCTTCTTCTCCTTTATAGGAGAGGTGTTTTACCCACCAAATCATGTGGCCATTAAAAAGAACTATAATGATGTGAGAATTTGGGTTGGAAAGCAGGAACACTGTTCCACTTAAATAGTGCTGTATCTATACTATATCCACTAACTCTATACCTCAGAAATATATTAATTTCAGTCCTTTTCGTATGCATTTTTCTTATTGAACTGAAGTCATTAATATGCATCATATCTCCTTAAACTCAACTAAATTACTTAGAGCCACAGTAAGGGATTATGGTTTTGCACATATGAAAGGGAAAAAATAATTTTCTGTTGTGGTAGATTTATGAAGACTGAACAAGTAACTTAACCACACAATCATAATGTGAGTAAAACAAACATCAAGGGTACCAAAACACATATCATTCATACCAGAACATTTTTTCATTAGCATTCCAGTAAATTAGAAACTGGGATTGTAAATGAGTATATCAACAAGGAGAGAAGTCAGTTTCTACATGAGTAATTTAGAGAATTAATGCATTCAAACGAGATAGAGGGAGCCAAGCCTGGTGTCAGCTGTATCCTCACAATATTAGCCATGTTACAATGCCCTTGAAGGAGGATTCTCAGGCATTCATCTGTAAGACATACCAAGGAGTTTTTACTAAAAGAGGCTAAAGCTTGGGATCCATCGGCTTTGTCCAAAGACAAATGATCAGCAGAAAGATTGCTTCACAAATGAATCTCCAGTCTCTAACTCTGTCCAATTCTAGGAACTCATTTAAAATCCTAGTACTTAAAATACATGTTTTTAAAAACCATACTATGCTAAAAATTGTGTATTTTTCCATACTATGCTAAACTGTGTTTTGTTTTTTTTTTTAATGTGTAATACATGAAAAGGAGAATAATACTAACTTACTTCAGAGCAATTATTTTTAGGTCATTTTGAAAAGCGTGTACAAATATTTAACTAGATAATGTGTTGAACAAGAAATGCAACAATCTCTTCAGGATCTTCTGAAATTAGGAGTAAATTAGAGTTTCCAGATTTCCACTGACTGGCATTTATAAATGGAGACAGAGATGATCTTTTATTACCAGTAACAAAACCTTATACATGCCCAGAAAAACATGTGCTATACTTGGGAGAAAAAAAAAATAGAGAAGGTAAAACCTATATACTCATGTTTTCCTGTTTTCCTCTAGGATAAATGCCCTAAAAATGGGATATAAAATGAATTTGTATTTTTTGTATGAACAACAATCATTAAGCCCTTGCTATTTTCCAATTTAGAAAATAGTGAGATTACTCCCATGGAATATGGGACGCCTTTAAAGAAGAAAAATATATGGGTGTTTATAACTATATTCCTTTGAAGGTGTCATGCTTTCTGGCCTCTATGCAGGATATGTAGCTTAACTGCTTCAGATTCTTGAGCCACAAAATGAGACATGCAATGATCGAACACTTAATATTAATTCAGCTTTTATGCCATGTCCTGTATAAGTTCAGGTTCACAGGGCTGTGAAGGAGAAATATATCATACACAAGAAAGTAGCAATGAGTCACATGGATTTGTAATCCACTGGTCTATTCAACGCTCAGTTCTGAATTTAAATCACCCTCAAAAATAGGAAATGTGAACTTAAGGGAATTAGACCACAGAAATAACTTAGTCAAAATAAATAAATAAAATTCCTACAGGTAGCTAAAACTGTAAATGTCCAGAATGGAAAACTAAGTAAGGTTCCATAGTTCCAAAGCCGACATCTGGAACTGGCCCACACCTGTGACAACTAAATTAATAGACATAAACATGAACTGAAAAAAATTACTTTGCTTTTATTGCCCTTCATGTTAGCTAATTAACTCATACTGTGACGTCCATATAAAAGTACTTTCCCTACCCCTGCCCCTGTCCTCATACATATTTAGGAATGGCAAGTGAAAGACTTAGACAAATCTACAAGCGGTTTGAAAAATGGTCTAAACAAAAAATTATTGTGCATAATATTCATTAATTCACTCATTGACTAAATAATAATTTATGAGCTCTGTCACAGCATCATGGATACAAATATAGAAAAATCTTCCCCTGTGTTCTGAAGGAGTCAGAGTTTAGTCTATTAGCCATGCACTTGTGCAGAAGCTATAATAACAGAGATGACAAAGTAGCTGCCAAAAGGAGGAGGTGTTGCTCTGGGGTAGACAGGGGGGTGTGCAGGGTCCCCACACCCAGTGAATTATGCTTTGTTCAACCACCTAGTACTACTGAACCCCATTCCACTCAGTGCCTGAGGAATAAACGTGTTTGATACTATGCTGGTGTGCTACTTAGGAACTTTCCGCACTCCTCAAGCTCCTATGTAGAATTCCACCTCCCCAGGGAGCTACAAGGAGACCTGTCTCCATTAGGCAGGCCTATGGAGAGCACACTACGAGGTTTGACAACTAAATTCTCAAACTTGGCTTGGTTCCCATAGCACGATGGTTACAGCTCCAGCCACAGACAGCTAGGCTGGTGGGTTCCAACACAGCCTAGGCCAGCTAAACAACAATGACAACTGCAACAAAAAAATAACCGGGTGTTGTGGCAGGTGCCTATAGTCCCAGCTACTTGGGAGGCTGAGGCAAGAGACGCACTTAAGCCCAAGTGTCTGAAGCTGCTGTGACCTGTGATGCCACGGCACTCTACCAAGCGTGACATAGTGAGACTCTGTCTATAAACAAATAAATAAATAGGGCAGTGCCTCTGGCTCAAGGAGTAGGGCCCTGGCCCCATATACCAGAGGTGGCAAGTTCAAACATAGCCCTGGCCAAAAAAAAAAAAAAACAAAACTTGCAATAAATAAAATTTAAAAAAGAAAAAGAAAAAAATAATTCTCAAACACACCCTAGGAAATATGCTGCACACTCAATCTCTGAATATCACTGCTGCCACCAGGTGGCCAAGGGGAGTACTTTGAAGGCAAACGTAACACTGATCCGTGACTAGCAGAAAACGACCAAAAGAATAAACAGCGACATAGCTCCCATTCCTATTATTCAGTCTCACTTGAATGCATGTAAGGTAATTAATGGAACCAAATTTGTATTCAGAAATCTAGCTGCTAATATAGATGATTTTAGTTTTCTGACATCTGCAGTAAGAGGGAAAAGGAATAGACACCTAGATAGAATTTTCCCAAATACGGCTGCAGAAAAGGAATCCTGGAAGTAAATTCCATGGGAAACTCGGCACTTAAGCTCTTCCCTTCTTCACACAAAAACATGTCTTACTCTCTTCCAACACATGGTCCAGGTCTGTGCTTGGCTTGGATGTCAGCAACCTTCCTCTTCAGAAGCGGCATATCCTGGGATCCCGGACTGAGATGTGGGCTGGGGGTAAAAACAGACTTGCCCTCCCTCTTGTACTGTTTTTCAGTCTTTCTTTTAAAACTTTGTCTCGCTTTGGAAGACTTACCTTTCTCTTTCCAACCCCCTTGTTTTTAATATGTTTAGTACATGTGGGTGAAGTATTGTTGCCAATCCAACTATGAAGAGATGTCTTTTTGCTTCGTAAATGGCCCCTGGCTAGGCTCCCAACAAAAGTGACTCCTCCAAGGATTGTTACCATGAAGGGAGAGTCAAGATTCAGTCAGCTTAGAGCCGGGAAGCCTGAGGAACATCGATCTAGTGAGCTTATGGGAAGGACAACACTTCAAGGAAAAGGGGCTTATTCCCCAGTGGTTGAATAAATGACTAATAAAATCTGAGTTTGTCTTATAAAAGTTTCTTTACATTTTTTCCCCAGTATTTAGTATAGGTTATCATGTCTAGTTACTCCTCGATCCCAGCATAGTACCTAGTGTACAATTAACATTTCATAAAAGTGAGCTAACCAAAATAATAACTACACAAGTGACCTTTGACAACAAGGACTTATTTGTTGTGCTTGAGGGTGGAGTATAAATGAGATCTTGCCTCTGGGGATTAAGCATGGAATAATAAACTTCACGAAGTGAAATGAATAAACTCTGTCTCGAAGCGACTGCCACCCTGAAGTTAAGATGTGTAGTAATCACTTGTTCAGGCAGAGTAATTATTGCTAAAATATATATTAAAATAAACAAGAAAGCAAAAATAACAACAAACTTTTCTCACTGAGAAGCACAAAAATGATAAAGAACAAAAAGTAGCCGATGTTTTGAAATTGATGCTTTTACTAATAATTTACGATCACCTACAATAGGTAGGAAACAAGCTAGCTTTCCAGAAAGGACTGAGCTGTATGGTCTATAACTGTAATCGCTAGCAATAAATGAGTGACCCAAACTAAAAAGTAAAAATGAATCAAAAGAATATATTTCTCTTAAAATCAAAAAATACCTGATACTTTAGGTTTTGTTTTGTTTTTTTTTTTTTTAAATTTTGCTTCCAATTGACTTTCAACTGTCTTAGTTTGAAGTTTGGGGGTTTTTTTTAATTAATTAATTTTTTTTTTACACACAGTCTTAATTTGTGGCCCTCCATAGAGCGCTTTGGGATCATAGCTCAAAGCAACCTTCAACTCTTGGACTGAAGTGATTCTCTTGCCTCAGCCTCCCAAGTAGCTGGGACTACAGGCACCTGCCACAAAGCCCAGCTTTTTCTTGTAGATACGGGGTCTCACTCTGGCTCAGGCTGATCTTGAACCTCTGAGCTCAGGGCCACCTGCCCCAGCCTCCCAGACGGCTAAGATTATAGGTTTGAGCCACCATGTCCAGCCAATACTTTAGTTTTCTAAAACGAGAATGAACAAAACAGTAGCAGACACAAGGCAGAAAATGCTTTATGAGGTTGACATAAATAGAATTCTTTGATTCTCTTTTATTTTTCTCTTGGTTCAGTCATTAGGAGAGGTTACTTTGCCCGTGTGAAATATAGTTGACATTCTTTACAGTGAAGTTTTTTTCAATGAACATAAATAAACAATCCATTTTAAGATCATTTCACAAATTTCCACTAGAAATAATCAAAACAACTGGAAGCTGAAGTCAAATGTTAGAACTAGAAAATGTAAAGGAAAAAAGTCAGTACATTTTATGAAGGTTTTTATAAATAAGCCAAGCATGAAATGAAAGCAATAATGAATCTGACAGTTTCATTCTACAAGAAGGAGAAGGCAACATGTCTGGCTGTAAAATGCCAACGGAAAATATTTTTCTTCCTCATATTTCAGGGTTTCTCTACAAAAGAAAAAGTGAGTGAACTTAAGACATCTGCATTTCATCATATTCTTCAATTTTCTGATGAAAAGGTTTTATATCAATGCTGTGAGTTAATAGTATCTATTTTAAAGTTTTTAACTTGTCAAAGACATATTTGGGACTTTCTTTAAGAGAAGCAAATCAGTGAAGTTATTTAAATTTTCTTTTTTATAGTCTATACCCTTTAGAGACACAGTGCTAGAATTCTTAATCTGGAATCAATGTGCCATGTATAGGTTTTCAGGAATCTAAGAAATCTGGAATTAGTTGAGATGATTTGTTTGTATATGCATATATATATTTAAAGAGAGGAGAGGAGATAAGAATTTCAGTAATTATTGAATACATCTCTATGGGTAAAGATTCTCCAGAGAAATAGAACCAATGGTGTATGTGTGTCTGTGTGTGTGCAGAAATTTATTCTGAAGAATTGGCTCACATAATCAAGGAGACTGAAAAGTCACAAGTTATATGATCCAGGAAAGCCAGTGGGGTAATTCCAACCCAACTAGAAGAACTGAAAACCAGAGAACCAATGGTTCTCGTCCCAGGGCAGAAGAGTGGCAGTCCAGCTCAAGCAGAGAGAAGGAAGATGGGCAGCCTTCCTTTGCCTTTTGTTCTATCCTTGCCTTCATCACATATGATGATGCCCGCCCGTATTGGGGAGGACAATCTGCTTTTCTCAATATACCAGTTTAAATGCTCACCTCTTCTAGAAACGTCTTCACAGAGACACTCAGAAATGATGCTCAGGCAGCTATCGGGATATCCATTGGCCTAGTCAAGCTGACACCTAAAATGAACCCTCACAATGTCTCTGATCCACACAACAGTGAGAACTGTTGAAAGTTCATTCCACTATGCTTACCTTCCTGAAGACTGAGTCACTTATCTATTTTACTTAAATCAGCCAAATCTGGTAATAAATCTACTGTCTTTCTGGTTCTATTTCATTTGCATTCGTTACCAAAGTTTTAGTTTTGGCCTTAGTCATCCTCTCATCTAAATATGCACCACTTCCTTACAAGTTGAGCTATCTCCTGGCTTCAGCTACCACTTTCTGCTGTTGAATCCTCTCTCTTTTATCTCAATCTCTGATCACTCTCATGAGATAAATGAACAAATGTGTAGCAACCTATCCCATATTAACATCTTTCCTGAGTGTTTCTAAGTGAACTGGTTAACATTCACTCACATTCTATTGTGACTTCTTAATTACTTTAATAGTCAATCTCATAATCCCCCCAGTTTCCCAAAGTCACCATTTCATCATGCAGTATTGTATCTTGTCCTTCTTTTATTGTACATGGCAATTTAAAAATTTTTTTCTGAATAAATCTCTTGGATCTTCTTTTTCTCCACACTGTCAATATCTAACTTCAAGTTCTTACAAGGCTTACATAAGCAGCTTCAGACTGAGTCTTCTGTCTTCTTAACCTACTCAATTTTTCTACTAATGTCAGCAAAATTAACTATCCCAAAGGCAAATATTTCTGAATAAACATTGTTTTCTAGCTGTCTCAGGCTCCTATCACTTACCACACCATATTTGTATATATATAAAAAAAAGACAGCTTGGAAGACAGCCTAAGACAGCTAGAAAATGGTAGTTTTAAGTGTTTCATTCACCTTTCTGGTGACTCACATGGTCCAGCTCAAAGATAATATGTAAGTAGTATTTAGAAGTCATGACTGCCAAACTTTGTGCTTCCCCTTCGTTATTGTTGAGTTCTTACTAGCACAGAGCGGGCCAGCTGTGCACTGTGTTTCCAGCTCCCCTGTGACACGTGGGACTGGTGCTCAGCAAGGAAGTTTCAGCAAAGTGATAAATCACTTCTATACTAGGGATTTTAACAACTTGGTATTTGCTACCCTCAATTTCTTTCTTCTACTACCTGAATACACAGAATTTCAAGGCACTGAAGAAGGGAGAAACCAAAATCTAGAAGAAGTCTGAATTCCTGAAGAACAACCTGGAGGTGAGCGACCCACCTCCCAAAAGAAGTCAGTGGAAAACATGACGAAGAGTAAGATTCTATTGTACTGAGATGTATTTGTGGAAGGTTTTATAGCTGCTAGTTACTCCAACTAATATAAGTAGATAGTCAATAAAATACTTTTAGATGAATATTTATAATGCACCTACAATATCTGCCCAAGTTCAAATATAGCAAAAAAAAAAAAGGATTCCTCTCTTGCATTTCCCAAAATGTGTACAGTACAGTGACCTGGGATTCATTATATACTGCTTCCCTCAAGTTTAGAGGAAAAAACAAAACACTGAAGAAGGACGCCTATTCATTTGGAATATATCAAAAAAATTATATCTTTATAACATTTCTCCATTTTAATAGTATTTCCACATTAGCACAAAATTAGAAGTACTGCTTTGCTTAAGAAAGAAAAAACAAATAACGCAAACAATTAAAGAGCATCTACAATAATTTGACAACTAATTAGGGCATTAAGCATTTGGATGAAGACCTAGTTAAACCTCTCTCAGAAAAATAGGCTAAATTATTTGAGTAACCATATTATACACATTACTTCTTCATATAAATCTGCGTGTCTTGGGATTGTTTATTTTCGCCAATTTATATGTCAGTGATTTTTCCCATTTTTTTCATAGTCAATTTATTTCAGAAAGTGAATTAGTGAGAAAAGAAAATTTAATCAAGAAGTTTCCCTCCAGCACTTTATCCTTCCCACAATGCATTAGAAATTTGTGAGATGAATTTTTTTTAATGTGTGTGGTGGGGATGAATAGGTAATATGAACATCTATTTATAATTGCATTCTATATCCGTAAATTCATTGTTTTACAGCACATGCTCAAAGTCCAATAAGTACTATATTTGCTGATCTTACTATCTGCAGAAGGTTGAAGTCTGTTGTCTGCTTGATCTTTGAAACTCATAGTCCATGGACCAACTGCATGAATATCACCCAGAGTTTGTTAGCAATACAGTATCTTAAGTCCTATCCCAATCAATGTGTTTGTCTGTTAATATTTGCGAAGCACTGCTCTAGGTGACAACAAGGACTTAAAAGAATGGCTTGATGAGAGTTCCCAAAAAATTGCATTATCCTAAAAAAAATTATTCTAATTTAAATAAAATGTTTATTTAAATTATGATTTCTGAGAATGATATAATCATTTGCTTCATTAACTTTTCAGTATTAAGCACTAAGGTTCAGGGAAACAGACTACATTTTCCTATGTGGGTTTCATGTTGGGAAAGATGATTCCAGTAAAAGTAATGGGAGAAAAACATACTTCTGCAATTGTTAAGTGGAAAGAAAACCTTGAGAGCACAAGTTAGGGCAGGCCTTTGAGATGACTTAATCCAACAACTCGGGCTCTTTTGTTAGCACTTCTCTTCACTTTATCCTCTGGTATCGCTTTATCTAGAAGCAAGCAAAAAATAGCAGTAGAAGTTTGCACAAGGTCGTGTGCATGGCAAAATCATGACCAGAGAAATACGGCCCGTCTATTTCTGTGGGTAACATTTAAGAAAGAAGGAATTTTTCTCCAGAATTTCCCAGCAAATTCCTCTCATGTTATAGTTTGATTGGGGTGGGATGTCCCATGCAGTTTCTGATACAATGATTATGAAAGGGCTGAACGTATCGTGATTGACCTATTTTCTTGGCTCAGTCCCTCCAACTGGTCCTCAAGTTGCTAATCAATAATGAAGGGGAGGCATGAATGTTGAGAAGCCAAGCAGAATGATCATCAAAGGTTACATTTCTTTTATTAGACTTTCCATCACTCTGTCCCCCTCCACTCATGTCCTCTACGTAGTCACATTGCCGTGTGGCCTTCTGACACTTGTAATAAAATCAGCTGCTTAAACCTCATGGCACTTGTCCTCATTTTTCTCACTGTTCCTGTTATGTCTAATGCTCTACTTCTACTCTTTGGAAGAATGAATGTGTTTTTATTTGATTGTTTTGTTTTTCTCAGCATAATTAGTACACAAAAAAGTCTGTTAAGGCATCCAATCTAAGATGACCTCCATCTCCAGGAATATCTATCATGTGTATTTATAAGTACATTATAATAGAGTGAATCCATATAAAAGTTAATAGCTTACTTAATTTGAGGCCAGTGTTTACCATACATGGCAAAGTAAGAGAGAGTTCTGTTGCACTTTAGATGACCAACTTGAATGTGCCTCCTGCAATTATCAAAATATATTTTATATTAAATGATGCCAAAACAAGCTAATAATCATAGTTTCTCTTTTAGGTAAAGACACCCATGCCACACACAAGTGAAAACAGGTAATCTAAGCATAGTTCCAGATTTCTTTGAAATCCCTAACACATTCTGGAGTCAAGAAAACTTCATGTTAATTTGTCCCAGGATTGCTACAGTGCAACATTTTCTCTTCTTCTCTGTCAGTAAGATAGACGCTTCCCTGCTCGGTTAAGCATCTGACATATAGTAGGTTTTTAAACTATATTTGTTCAGTAGAAAAATTGGAATCTTCAGGAAATTGGCTGAAAGTTCTATGTATTTTTCAAATGGTCTGTGAATTTTGCCTTATAAATAATTATCATTGCTGAGTTCTCCCAACTATGATCAGAAGCTAGTAACAGCTCAGTAAAGAGTTTTTATGGTATGTGTCTATCATCTTTTTGGCACTAGAATTACTTTTTTCTCTTTTATTTTATGGCTTAGAATCAATCACAAGATTGATGAGCACAGCCTAAACAGTAAGTGAAGATATTAATAATAAAAAAGTTTGAGCAAGCCAATTTTCACTGAAATTTGCCTGATATGAGTCAATAGTAACAGCTTGTAAGAGAAGAGTCTGCATCATATAGGTGTCCTTCATATTTAATACATGTAAATGAAATAGCTGATGAATTAATTATAGCTACCATGTTTCAAAATATCTAGAACGTTATCCCGTTTGGGGCGTGATCAATCCTCCATCTCTCCAGATGTTATTGTATTTTTACTGCTCATTCCATGCTCCTCTGGAAAGATTTTCCAAGCAGAAAAGTTTACAGCATTTTTTTAATGTCATAAATTTCCATAGCCCTTGGTAACTCTTTTCTCTAATAGTTTTATGACTATCAATCTTCTTTTGCACAGATAATTTAAATGCTTTCAGAGCATGATCAAAATTGTATAATTTTTTGTGTTCCACACATGTTATTCCATAAAATAAGTAATTATCAAAAACTAATTGATTGTGGCTGGGTGTTGTGGCTCATGCCTGTGATCCTAGACTCTAGGAGGCTGAGGCAGGTGGATTGCCTGAGCTCACAGATTCGAGACCAGCCTGAGCCAGAGTGAGACCTTGTTGGGCATTGTGGCAGGTGCCTGTAGTGCCAGCTACTCAGGAGGCTAAGGCAAGAGAATCACTTGAACCCAGGTGTTTGAGGTTGCTTTGAGTTATGACGCCATGGCACTCTACTGAGGGTGATAAAGTGAGACTCTGTCTCAAAAAAAATTAAATAAACAAAAAAAATGATTGGGAAAAAGTTCACCTAGGTGTCCGTTTCTTTCTTCCATCTCTAAATAAATGTAACATTTTTTAAAATATGGTAAAAATTGTTATATTTTAAAATTATCTAGTCCACCTTACATTTTACCATATTTTCAGCCTCTGTCCTCTGATGGCAACTAGTTAAATGATTCTACTGAGGGTGACAAAGTGAGACTCTGTCTCAAAAAAAAATTAAACAAAATAAACAAAAAAATAATTGATTGGGGAAAAAGTTCATCTAAGTGTCCATTCCTTTCCTCCATCTGTAAACTAAATGTAACATTTTTAAAAATATGGTAAAAATTGTTATGTTTTAAAATATCTAGTCCACCTTACAATCACCTCCATATTTTCAGCCTCCATCCTCTGATGGCAACTACTTAAATGATTCAGTGATGGTGAATTTTCTCTAGACCCTTCACGTTGAGCTGTTGTTATTCTGCTTCCTCAAGGGTCTACCCACAACTCGTGACAGCTATTAACAATTTTTATGAACCTATATGACTGTAGTACAATTTTTTCCAAAGCTATATTTCAGCAAACACTTCCAACATTTGTCTAGCCAGGCATGAACATATTAAAGATATTTAAATTAAGTATATTTTATTTTACAATATAAAAATATAAATGGGGCCCTACAATAGCATAGCCCATAACTACAGGCAGATCACATAGCAAAGTAATGTCCCTTGAAACCCAAAAATCACACAAAAAAAAACATGGATATTAATGGCAGGAAATTTACACAGTTAATTGCCTATTCATTAAAAGTCAGTATAAAATATTAAGTAGGAGGTAGGATTGAAGCTATCAGAGTTTTGTTTCTTGGATCCTTTATCTAAATGGTACCTTAAAACTGGTACCTTAAAAATGGTACCTTAAATAGTACCTTAAAAATGGTTTCCTTCTTAAACTAGGAAATGTTGGACCTAAACCTTTCCTATGAATTCATTTCATATATTAGTGTATTAAAGGCTACAAGATGTACACAGAAAGGAAAGTCCCTTAAATATGTTTAAACTATGGAATGAAACTTTTAAATTTATTCAACCACAGAAAACCTATTAGTTAGTGGAGGTGTTTTCAGGGACATCAACTGGGGAATTGCTGAGATAAGAAAAAGAGATCTGTACGGAAAAATCCAGGGAGCTAATTTCTAATCTTAGCAGAGTAATTCTAGTGCTTAGGAACTCATGCAATTACAGGAAGACATACCACGTGCATTTAGTTCCAGTTAAAATAGAATCATAAGTGCATTTCATCAGTAAATAAAACACATAATATTGATATTTTTGTTTTGATGCTGTCAGTTTTAATAATAACAAACTCAATTTAAACATTTATCCTGAGGCTTATGCTAAGATCATTACCAAAACTGGACACGTTTTCTTCTTGTCTCTACTTTGTCTTATATTATACTTTATCTCCTGCTATGGAAGATCCCCCTTAGGGCTCAAAATGCTTTTTCCAGCTACTTATCTGTACAATTTCTTCTTGTATATTCTGCAGATTTTGGAGAGTATCCCAAAATATACAACAAATTCTGAAATTGACTCCTATTAGAATAAGTCATATGCTCTCCTTAAACTACTCACATTGGCCAGCGAATGAAATTCACTGACGAGGTTTATCCTCATTTCTCTGCTCTACTCACGAAAATAGGAATGGAATTACTAACGACATTCCCCAAGTTACAGGGATCTCTCATTGGCAGATGAGATTTTAATGAATCGGGAAAAAATGGCATGGATGCATATATAGCCACAAAAATAAATCCTCTTTACTAGAAGAGAATGCAGAGATGATTAAAATGTTTAGACTAATAAACTTAAGTATATAAATTCAGGAAATTATGAACTGTCCTAATAATTAAAATCTTTAAAATTTAGAAAAAAGAACCCCCTAGCCCTTTTCTTACCATCCAAGCACAAGCTTGGAGATAGTTCCAAATAAGGTTGGGAACTTGGTTTAATCACTCTGTCTTTGGCCTAGACGATCGACACAGTGCCAACCTGAGTCAAATGCTGTGCTCTTTGGGGCACCTCGCTTTCCCCAATCATAATGCAGCTTCATGCCCATCTCACTTAGAAATTCTTTATTTCTAGGTAAGCACTACTTTGAATCTTATGGTAGCACAATGCATTTTTAAAATAATTTCTTTCTTGTGACTATGGAACCAAAGAATGTCAAGAAATTCTCTATTCTGAATATTCTTATTTATTCTTTGATCTCTGTATGACTCAACTCTGGTCTGCGCCAGTCTGAACCTCAGTCAAATGTTGGTAAAAGCTTCTTCCAGACCAGAGCACCTCAATGAAATGTATATAAAGAGCTATGCTAGAAGACCTTTCTATTCTATAGACTGCAATTAAAATAAAATTATTTTCCTTTCTTATTGCACATACTTTATTATACTGATCTGGAGAAAATATTAGTGCAGTTATGTTCAAAATGATTACTGGACCTGTGTGGCAGGACCAAGCAACTAGAACATTATTCAGAAATCAGACAGTGAAAAGACACACTTGGATGTGACCAAGAGGCGTTTCAGGGCCACAAAACAAGGCCAGGGAAGGATTCTCAAATATATAGCAAGATGCACTCCTGCCCCTTAGAAGTCAAGGAGCTTGTCCCATATTGGTGTGAGGAATGCCTGATCTTCTGACGACTATATGGGGGGCTATTTTAACTGGCACTAGAAACCCCAGCAGGGTTTTTGTTGTGTATTAACTGCATATATATATAAATATATTTGTAAAAGTAAATGCAGCACAAACATGATTCAGGATTGATCCCAAACTTCTGAGGCCAGCTCTTCTGGGGTCAGGGAGGAAAGCAGCTGTTGTTTACATCACTGTACAGGTCACATTGGTTTTCCCCTGGAATGACTAGACCCACGTATAGGAATGTGTCCTGGGGGACAAACAGGCTCTCTTGCTGCCCCGCCTTGGTCAGGCCTAGCATGGCTCCTCCCGAGCCCCTACTCAGGCAGGTCCCCATGCAGTTCCTGAGGGATGAAGAGACTGTTCATAAAGCCACAGAAGCTGTGGCTGCCCCCAAACAACATTATTTTCAACTTACTACATTTACTTTGCTCATAGGTTGGGCGATAACGTTTAACGTGAAGAATAGCAATTTGTGTTCAGCACCGCGCTAAGTGTAATAGTGTCAGAAGAAAAAAAAAATGCTGTTTTCAAGAAATCTATACTGGGGGGGTGATGAAAATATGACAAGCAATATAAGCAGTAAAAATGCTGATTTGTACATTTTGGGAGAGCTACAAGCACAGTAGGCTATCACAATTATGAAAAATTTCATAAGAAAAAGAAGAGACCCACGTCAATTGGGCATAACTGCAGCTTGAGTTCCTTGCCTTTAGCTTGTCAGGCTTCCCCAATTCTTCTTTTGTATCATCTATGTAATTTATAAACACACAGAAGATGCTGATGAGTAATTATAGTGTGAGTAGCGAATATGAGCATCTGATACGTGCATCTATTTGATGGCTAGAAATTTCCCTACTAACAAAACAACTGTACGTTTCCTCATATCTCCAGTAGATAGTGAAATGCAGTGGTAACTGTGAGGGTTTTCTCATTCTACAATCTAGCAGTGTGCGTGGCACATTCTACCAATCTTTCTCCAAACTCAGATGCAATTTTATTAAGGAACATCATGAGCATCAAAGATTAGTTAGATGGAAAAACGTTATCAATTAAAAAATTCCATTTAAATTTTCATAGAAACTCTGTCTTAATAATGCTAGCTTTCTTCGTGGAAATATTACTCTCCTTGGAAGATTTCGATCAACATTAACACGTTGACTCTGTCACTTTGGCATGATGAAAAGAGAGCAAAACGAGAGTTTCTTTAACAGAAAAAAGATAGGCATGCCTTTGTCGTTGTTACTGTGATGGAAACGTATCTGGGATGCCTATTTGTGAACTAACCTTAGCATAGTTCAGTGTTATCCAGAATCGTGTTATCCTTCACAGTTCTGGAAGGATAAGCCCATCCTATCTGTACACATGAGTGTGTTAAAGAAAGGACGACTGTAAATCAACGGAAAATGAATTAACAGTAACACGGCAGGTAAGCTAGTCATCTCAATTCCCCAGAATGCTTCTCAGTGATTGCACATCGTTCACAGCTCTTTGCAGTTTAAGTGAAATATTACAGTAAATATCTCCTTTTCAAAAGATACCAATTTTTCTTTACAAGCATATTTTATTATAAAAAGAGCAATAGCTCATGATAGATGAATAATGAAAACAAAACCCCTGTCATCTCCACTCTGCCTTCTGTATTCCTCCTACATATTGATGTGAGAATAGTTTGACTGAAAATAAGACAAGACTAAAGTTATCATGCATCGTAATTTTCTAAGAGCCCTATATGGTGTTTAGATTAGATTTAGCAGCAGTAAACAGAGAGGGTAGGTGAAAGGAAGCCTGTATTTTTCTATATACCTCTTGCCTCAGCCTACTGCTGTTGCTACGACAGACGTGGTAGACTGGGTGATTTATCAACAGCATAAACTTGTCGCTCACTGTTATGGAGGCTGGAAATCCAAGATCAAAGCACAGGCTGGCTCAATGTCTAAGGAGTGCCCAGTGTCTACATTCAAGATAGTACCTGGAATATTGCATTCTCCAGAGGAAAGTCACACTGTCTCACACAACAGGGGGACAGAAAAGCAAAAAAGGCCTTGCTAGTTTTCTCCAGCCCTTTACGATGTCATTAGTTCCATTCATGAGTGCTTTGGTTTATGACTTAATGGCCTGGCAAAAGCCCCGCAATTTTATACTATATCATTGCTGATTAAGATTCAGTATATGAAATTTGAGAGACTCATTCAGACCATAGCATCCCTTTAGCACAACTGAGTTATGCTTGAACTCAGTGGCTCGATGTTATCGGTATTTCAAAACTATGTTTAGTCGTTTATTCTTCAAATGCTCCTTTTACAAAAGTTTGCCTCATAGAAAAAAATATGAATTCTGGTTGTTCTGCCTAGACAGAATTTTCAAACTTGCACACGTATCAGAACTGTTTAGTTTGAGAAGGAAGCGTGTGACCAGGGGCTTTACCCCAGTTTTGTTCTTACATCACCTTTTCTGAAATTTCTGTGAACTGAATTTCATTGCTTGACAGTATTAAACAAAAATAACTATAAAAATGGAAAACGGGAAGGTCGCAGCTTGTAATGCACTCTTCCATACACAGTTAGACTCCTTTTGTTATTTATAAAGTTTTTCCTACATATAATCTTCAGAGCTCCAACCAGCTGAACTTTCAACTTTTGCTGATATTTTAGAAGCAGCTTTGTGTGGAGAATTTTCCTTATGCTAGAAGGCCAAGGAATTTATTTTCTTTACAGTATCAAAAACTACTTTTTGTTACAGTCTTGGTAACAAAAGTAGTTTATTGGGTAGTTAAAAGTTTAGACAAATATTAGCCATCAATGACCAACTTTCTCATAGGTTTGATTCCATGATATCTATTATTCACCAGAAAATAGTTCTTTTGCACTTTTACCTCAGATATTAAGACGGACTTCCTGGGACAAGCAGTAATAACAATTAATATTCATATTTATGTATATATGTGTGGTGCTTACAAGTACTTTCACTATATATACTTTATCATTGCCACAAAAATTTTGGTCCTATGATATTAGTACTATTCCCGTTTTACTTACGAGATGTCTAAAACTCAGAGAATTATAAAACCAACTCCACAAAACTACGAAAGTTATGAGCTGGGAGACAATTCAAATTTTTTTTATTCTAAGTTTTGAACTCATTCCACTCCAACTGTAGGAATTTTTGGAATCAATTTAACTCACGTGAAATTCATTTTTTGCGATGTATTACCAACACTGGATTTAGTAATATGTTAATATCTATAAATATGTGCTAGATTAATACCTAGAGTTTATAAAACACACATCCATAACAATCAATGAAGGACTCTTTAAATGCAATTATAACTATAAAAATATTTAAGGGTAGAAGTCTCACTTACAGACTGTGAGAGCCTTCAGTCAAGATACTGAGAGTCACATTATACCATGTAACACTTTTATATAAAAATACTCTTGGCCATATCCCAGCAAAAGCCAGTGCACCTTTCTCTGATTTATCAATCCTTACTAATACTTTACCACTGAAAACTGGAGGTTAAGAAACAATTGCACAGCAATTAGTTGTGGCCTTTGATTTCCCATTTGTGTTTCATAAGCATCTCATCTCACTTGCTAGATTTTGAGTACCTTGAAAAGAAGAGATTTCCACAAACTCTTCTCTTGAATCTCAAAGATTATTTCTCATAGTACATATTAGAGGCTCAGTAAGTATGTGTAATTTACTAGGTCACAACAGAAAAGGTTTCCTTAATGAAGTTTTCTCATTAACATAAACAGATGATAAAGTGTCCCTCTCTTTTATTGCTAATTTTGTGTCAGCCAATCTAGAGTCAAGTATATGCTATAACATGCATACACCCTCCCACCGTAACACTAGACCATCCCAGCATGACACTAGACCACCCCACCATGACAGTAGAGCATACCACGTGACACTACACCACCCCACCTGACACTAGACCACCCCACCATGACACTAGACATCCCACCGTGACACTAGACCATCCCACTGTGACACTAGGCTGTCCTACCATGACACTAGGCCATCCCACCATGACAGTAGACCAACTAGACCATCCCACCATGACACTAGACCATCCTACCATGACATTAGACTGTCCCAACATGACACTAGACCGTCCCACCATGACACTAGACCATCCCACCATGACAAATCTTATATGAAAATATTCAGTTAAGAGGTGACTATAATTTAATACAAACCAGTTTTCTCTAGTTACATAATGAATCAGTTGTATACTGATAATTCATACCTGATATACTGCAGAAAAAACATTCTTAGACATGTTGTGAATCACAGTGGGACTCAGTTTCATTTGGAAGTTTGAACGTGGTTATGTTCAAAGGGAATGAAGCCAGGGAATGTGAGTATTCTTATCCTTTATTGTTGATTGCCAAACTGAATTAATTAGCATATTTTTGTTCCAAATTTTAGAACACATCACCCAGACAGCTTTAAGAAATGTACTAGTTTATCTATATAGATATCTATATATCTAAATCCAGAAGCAGAGATAATTTCAAATATGGTTTGTTAAGATCTTCTAATCTATTCTAAGCATAGAATTCATTCTCAGATGGACTTTGGTCATCATTTGTCATGTATTTCAAGTATGACATACACACAACATGATACTCTTCCCCATCAAATATAATCAGGTTATAGATTATACTGTCTTTTCAGCTATTACCTATGCATAAGGAAACACTAGGGTCTGGTTATCTAGGGGTGGGGGAGAGAAGGAATAGTATCCTCCTGATTAAGGTATACAAATTAGAAGTCAATCCTAACCAGGTAGAATTCAATTTTCAACCACAATTCATAAAAGGAATATTGGAGAGAAAATCACAACAACTTCTATAAAACCCAACATGCTGATCATTTCCACATATAAATATTTTATTTAATTTGGTATAGGTTAATTATTATTAACTTCAAAACACAATGATATTGCAAATACCAAATGATAACTCATTGGAATTACCACCCTGGACTTTTGGCTTCAGAAATTAAAAATAAGAGACATTTTACAACAATAATGATGATGATGATACGGGATATAAGCTCCCCAATAACTGACTTCATCAATGATAAGGACATTTTAGAATTAAATCGCATGTATGTATTCCTTGGAAGACTATTTTAATTAATTAACAAATCTTTACATTAATACAGTGAATCAAGAAAAGGTATGCCCATTTTATATTTGACAAGACTATGGTTGATTGTGTCTAAGTGGCTAGCCAAAGTTCATACGAGTAAAAGTGAGAATAGAATAGCAGAAACACAGATGCCGTAATCTCTGTAAATACTGGTATTGTAAGTCTTTTTCTAATTTATTATATCAGACATAAGAACATGCATAAAAAAGCAGGATCTGAATTATTCACTCTAAAATATTTAAGGTTATGAAGATAGAACAAAGTAACAAATACAGAGTGTATCACTTATATATCACTGCTCTTGGATTATGTGTTAAACCTCATTATGTAGTTTTCTACTTAGGAACGAGGAAATGAAGACAGGTAAATATCAGCCCTTTGATTTAATAAAAAGCTGATGACTAGAGAAGGAAGAATAGACGTGAGCAGACACCTATCTGCATTTGTGAGCAGCATCTTTTACAATGAGGCTGCTGATGAGTTGCTGTCTGGCTACAGATATATGCACAAAAGGAAACGGGTTTGTCAAAGCTTTACAACCCTGCATAAAAGACCCCAGTATTCCATTGCAATGGTGCACACCAGTGTCACCAGTAGCTCTAACTTGCTAATTCCAATGATCAGTTTTGAGGGGTTTTCTTACTTATCAGCAGCACACACTTTCCTAATCTTTGAAGCCTACCCTGGGCTCCTGAGACATTACACTCTGCTCTTTCTTCTCAGTCTCTAATCTCTTAATTGCCCCAATCACTTCACATTACTGTCACCTTGTGCCCATTCAGCAAGACTTCTATTACTTTGCCTCAGTGACTATGTAGGTGTTCTCATCCAGCCCCATAACTTTAACTACTACCTATGTGCTAAGGACTTTAAGATTTGTCTCTAGAGCCAGAACCTCATCCCTGAATTCCAAGTTCATAAGCCCAACTGCCAACATCAGTTCTTTAATGTCCAAATTCCCATTCTCCTTACATGCCTCCAAATCCGTTCTTCCCACACTCTATTCCTACATCAGTGAAGAGGAACATCATTCTTTGATAATTCTATCTACTGGCAGACCTTGTTAGTTCTATATGACAAATAATACAACCATTAATTCTTCTTTGAATCCTCATCCAGAGACACATCTGGCTGGGTCTTTATCCCCTTATTTCTGTCACCTGACTCACTGTCACCTGTCAGTGAGGATTTGCTTGACCATAGAGCAATGATTAGGCCAGAGAAACAAAAAGTTTTACTTGCTAATTATGAGAAAAAAAATTATTTTTCTGTTTATCCCTAGTGCCAGAATGATGTCTGGAATATAGTAGGTTCTCAGTCAATATTTTAAAAATAAATGTATAATTATTTGTCTGTAATGCCGTTGGGTGCACTCAGCCTTGAAAGCATTTCACGTTTGTATTTGTAGAGGTTGGTAGTAGGGAGCTCCATGTAGATTGCCGATGTTACAGCTGTACAGATCAGGGTCCGTGCAGTACAACAAACACAATAAATGCCAACGCTTATTTGGAGAATGTAAGGAAAATACGTCATTGAGAAAGAAAGGAAAGTAGAAAGAAATTATTTTGTTAATTAGAAACAGACCACTATGTAATGTTTAAAACCACCATGGGCTATGTCTTTCCACAGAATAAACAAGATCATCATGACTCATACAACTTCAAATTTTCATAGCCCATGTATATCAACAATCAGTATATCATTTTACTCTTTACAAGTAGTTTGACTACATTATTTATTGTCTAAACTAGGACATCATTGAGTCTTAAAACATATAGTTAAAATTAAAATTATATACTCATTGAAATAGTTATTTTTTGGGTTAAAATATTTATTTTTGGACTTAAAATGTGTCATATTGGTAGACTTACATATTGCTTTTACTCAAAAATTATTTCCAGAAATATTATTACTTCCAAAATTAAAATAGGTCAGTAAACACACAAATTTAAGAAATTTAAATAACCTTTATATCAATATCTCCTTATACATTAAAATGGAAAATAAAACAAAATAATTATTCTTCATGCATAGTCACACAGTTTAATAAGTTTTTATCTCCCTAATATTGTATTTTCAAAAGAATAAAATTTTCGGTATAGTCTTAACAGTCTTTTTTGTTTTCATAACATTTCCTGGGATCTATTTTTACACTTGTGATGAAAAATCAGGACCATATGCCAAAATGGGTGCAAGAGATCTATGGGAGAAAATGCCTGGGAAGGGTCAGGGAGAGAGAGACTGAGGCTCAGCAGAGAGATCCAGGTGTCCTCAAACTATGGCCCTCGGGCCACATGCCGCCCGCCTAGGACATTTATCCTGGCCGCCGGGTGTTTTTGCTGCCCCTGCCGGTCCTGCTTAGCAACCGACTCATCCTGGGCCCACAGTCCAGCCTCCAACAGTCTGAGGGGACAGTGAACTGGTCCCGTTTAAAAAGTTTGAGGACCCCTGCTAGACCATGGTGCAGGTGTGATGCCTGCTCGGGAGAGACTGGAGGAAGAAGGACACCACAGAAAGAAGGTCAGATTTCAGGCTGCCGGGACTCACCAAGCAAAGATTTCCCAAAGATTGATCAGAGGAGTCTGGCATTCAGCAGATAGACCCAGCTCTAGTACCCCCACCAGGCTTGGTTACTGGCCGATGTCATTTTCTGCTCCAGCTGCTGTAACAAAATACCACAGACTGGATGGCTTAACCACCAATTACTTGTCATAATCTGGAGACTAGAAAACCCAAGGGTGAGGCGCCAACCAATTTGGTTCCCAGTGAGGGATTTCTTTCTGGCTTGCGGTAGTTGTATTCTCTCAGTATTTTCATGTGGGAGGGAGAGACAGAGAAATAAAGAGATATGTGATGGGGGGGGGGAGAGAGAGAGAGAGAATACTCTGGGGCCTCTTCTTACTACCACGTTAGTCCTATCAGATCAGCACTCTGCCTTTATGACTTCATTAAATCCTCTTTACCTCTGCATAAGTCCTACTTCAAAATATAGTCAAATTAGGGAGTGGACCTTCAATATAAGGATTGGGGGGTGCAGGGCAAAGACGCTTCCCCACATAGCAGCTAGATTGATCTCAGATGGCCTGAGCAAGGTGGCGGTTAGAGTTCAGCAGTTTCTCTCAAAGGCAGACTCCAGTGGCCTGAGTTAGTCTCCCTGTAAGTACTGAAGCATCTGTAAACAAGGGACTGGCGTGCTAGATAGGAAACATCCTAAATTCTACTTTTGAATTAAAATGTATAAATATTTTATCCCCACGTTTTCATAGTTGGTACTATTTGTCTTTATTTTCTTTGATAAATATACTTTACAAGACAAACTCATAAAATAAATCACATTTAATCAAAGTTAAATCTGCAAAAGCATAAGTTTTTAAAACATTATTTCACAGAGATGCAGAATGTAAATTCATCTGATTAAAAACAAGGGGACCATGAGTGGCCCCTGTGGCTCAAAGGAGTGGGGCGTTGGCCCCATATACCAGAGGTGGCGAGTTCAAACCCGGCCCCAGCCAAAAACTGTGGGGAAAAAAAAACAAGGGCACCATCAAAGATAACTTTCCACAGGTCAAGATTTTCCAAAGTATAATTATAGAATTTCAAGAATAAATCTTACATATGATAACAGGTATCATTAGTTAATGTATGGCTCCTGCCTTGATATTTTAGTGATAATTTTTTTTTTTTTTTGAGACGGAGCCTCAAGCTGTCCCCCTGGGTAGAGTGCCATGGCATCACAGCTCACAGCAACCTCCAACTCCTGGGCTCAAGCGAGTCTCCTGCCTCCGCCTCCCAAGTAGCTGGGACCACAG